>CM031235.1:883928975-883956475 GCA_018340775.1 Taxus wallichiana var. yunnanensis
TAAAATAAAATCTCTTTTTGCTTATTTGAAAATATTGTCACCCTTCTCTTTGCCTCTAGCTTCTAATTTCTGAATTCTAATATCTCGCTCCTTTTTGGATTCTATTTGATATATTTGTACAAGATAATCAACACCCTCAAAAAATCATGATAGAATGAGTGTAGATATTATAAATATCTTTAGATCCATTCTTGAATTTTGAATAAGGGAACCTCCCCATCAAAGAGGGGGGACTTTTGACCCCTGAATTGTTGACAATTTGCCTCTGTATAAATTTTCCTGCCAACAAGTATAAACCCTTGAATGTGGTGGAAAACGCTTTCCATCGACTGAGGCCCTCATTAAGGCCAATGCTTCTCCTTCCAGATATTGGCATCTTTTGCAGTTATAGGCAGTGTTGGCTGTGTCACCATCACAAATGTCGAACCATAGATCATTGAAGATAAGTGTGTTCTCCACTTGTCGAGACCACTCTAATCAAGTATCTTTGCCAATCAAAGTTGTGCCAACAATTGATTTTATTGAAGTCATTTTGTACTAAGGAGATGGAGGGGTTCCTTATCACTCCAAGTTCCCTTTTCAATATACCAGACCACTCAATATATTGGCCCTTACTATATACTCGTCGGTAGGTGGAAAAAACTCGCCCTTTCAATATACCCTTTAGTATGTGAAAGAGGTGTTAAGGTACATGAGAGCAGAATGGTACATGGTACTTGGGTGGTACGTGAAAAGGATTCACTCTATCAATGACAACCACTTAACAAAAACCTCATATGTGGGCATAACTTCCCTACAAACTCGGTTTTTCTTGTTTTCGGAATTTATGCTGAACGACAGATGCAAAGGGGTAATGGAAGGAAGGGAAAGGAAAATAAATGTTTCTTTCTTCACCGGCAATATATAGAGATGATGCCATAGACACCATTATAGCAGCTATATTAGGCTACAGATGCAATAGTTCAAGAGCAATGACATTATTCGTAGCAAAAACCACAAGCATCATTAATACAGACCGCTGCAATTGTTTGGCTTTGCACAATTTGTTTTGTTTTCCAAATTTTGTTTGATTTTGAAAAAGAAATTTGCTCTAAATGTTTTGCAAAAAAATAACTTTTTTTTATTCTTAATAAGTCAAAAATTAAAATTCCCTTTTAAATTGGGAATATCCTCCAAAACAAATATTTTGCTCTTTTTTCTTTTCCTCTCTTTTTTTTGCTTAAATATAGAAAATATATAAAATCACTAACATCAATCAAATATTATCCAAACTTTTCAGAACTATTTTGGATAAGAAATAACACTTTCGGTTTTGTTTTTGTGTGGTGATCCGCTTCCCACTGGGCTTGCTGGTGATGTGAAGGGCAGTGGAAGGGGCTGCACACGTCAAAGCAACGCATGACAGATGTCCACTGACTCCTTGCACATTTGAACACCACCCTATGTCAGAGATTAACTGCAAGTCTGCAAATAGAGAGGCATGGGTCTGAAATACTCAAGATGGCTATGTTCAACAGCATATGCACAAATAAATATTAGCCAACGCAGATTCAGAACTTTGGCTGTTCATATGTCAAGAAGACTGTCATGTGATCATGGGTCATTTGCAGAAGATAACATACCAAACAAGTTGAAACCTCGATCTGCTACCAATTGTCATGCCCACAATTTTGACACAAAAATTACAACTAAAACCGGGATTTGCTTTTTTCTTAAAACATAAAAACATATTGGCAATACTAGTAACACAACCACTGGACTTTGCTGGGCATTACAAAGACCAATGCAAATACTGCTGTTCAGACCTAAAGGCAATGGTTCCCTATGGACAGAAGACCAGCAACTTCAAAGCACTTTGAATAATAACGCACAACTCCATGATTTGCTTTAGAAGCTTGAAAGTCTTTGCATGGCACACAGTTAGACTCTGCACAACAAAAATGCTTTAAAAAGAATGAAGCTATTAGCTGGAGTGAATGAAAGGCTGGGAAATATTTGCAACGGGAGGAGGAGAATGGACATTTGAATGAGCCTTGGCTCTGATACCAATGTCAGGCGAAGAAAAATGGACCGCAAAAGAGAATGAAATGGAATGTGCAAACCAAACTTAGTATTATTATTCAACATAAACAAATGACGGGATTTACAAATATAAAGCCATTAGAATGGCTGTTACACTTCATATTCTCCATGACTCTTCAACTACCTACAAGAACTCTTCAAATTCCAACTACAAGACAAAAGCTTTTCCTAAATAACACCTAGGATTATCTAATATTATGTACAATAATATTACATCATCTCCTGGTCTTATGTTTTATGACACACCTTGAACTGATTAGCAAGTTTTTTTCTTCAATCATAGCATAATTTCAAATGGGAATCCTTCATTTCACTTCTCATCCATTTAGACTTTTAGTTACAGATGATAAGAGAATTTTTGCATACGCACGTCTCATTCTATGGTTTCAAATAAAAGAGAATTTGTATATACACAATTTCAATCAGTAACTACATTGTTTGCTGCTTACAGTCCTTGGATGAAGGCAACATAATTTGCCTTGTACACAATTGGTCCTTTTATAATATTATAAGCTTTCTACTCCCATATGACCTCCCGACTTGTGTCATACAAGACACAGGCCATAGAAGTTGGACATATATCTTCATACCCTACTTGTCTACTACAAAGTACAAATTCCATGCATGCACCATTTTATTGTTAGTTATGTTCACCAAATTAATCTTGAATTGCAGGTCCTGTGACATTAGATTTCTTATCTGGCATAAAAGTCAATAAATTTTAAAATTTTGTTTAAAGATATAATATCTTCAGCTGACCACATCCACAAGATTAAATATTTAGAACTTGCCAGATCATACTATTGTCCTAAGTCACAAGATTCGAGTTTGAATTCGATGAGGATAAGGTTCGAATTCGATGAGGATAAGGTTTGGTTCAAGTTCGCCAATCAATAAAATTCAAAAACAAATTGCCCTTAATTTTGAACTACAGATTTTTTTGAATAACATTAAAAATAATGCAAAAGCAAATATCAAATTAAAACATATAAACATACATAATACTATGTTCTTAAATTTCATAATACATAATTTCAAGTTAGTTTGATAAACATTATTATAAATATTAACATTATTATTAGTAAAAAATAATGTTTATAAAAACTAATTTAAATCTTTTACATTTTAAAATATTATTTAAAAAGTTAATTTTATGTTTTTAACAATTAAAATATTTGAAAGGTAAAAGAAAATATAATATAATATAAATCATAAATTTAAAAAGATAATAATTTAAAAAACACAACCCTAAACTAAAACATTAAACATAAAAGTAGAAAGAGGACCTCCTCTTGAACCGTGAACACAACCCACAACCTCCTCAACTCCACAACATCCTCAGCTTGACGACCTCAACTCTTCTTGTAAAGGCATAGCAATCATGTCCGCAGAGCTGCACTAGTCACATTCGATAAGTATATTCACATCCACAAACACCTCCGCAGAAGTCATGTGCACAAACAACTCTGTGGTAGATCTTAGACCAGCTCAGCTCATGTTCACTTAGGTATCAGCTTCTCACATGCGGCCATGCCCTAAAGATTCAACTATCTAGTCATAGAAAATCTCCTACACCCCTCCCTCCACTCACAATCAACTCATGTTTTTGCCCACGACTAGAAAACAAATCGTGTCTTGGCCCTCAACAAGCAATGCAATGTGTTTTGCAGACGAAATGGAGCGCTATAAATTTGTGCCACCGTGACAAAAGTTACCTTCGCAAAGAAACTGATGTCATCATGTTTTAGTACTTACATATCTACTTCTCTATGCATTGGCCTCTATGGATATACATGAATTAGTTGCAGGATAGACCATTTCCATGGACACGTATGCATATGCTTCACGACTTTCCAAGTCCTACATTGGGAAACCTTCACATTGGAGGTATGCCTACACTAAGGGCATCTTACACTGAACATTGTCAGATAGTATCATTGGCACTCTAGTCCATTAATGATATAGAGCTATTTACTAGATGTCTTCTGCTAACTTATACTTCATGACATGTGCTTTACTCTAGATACTATATTGTACTACACTCAACTACTACGCTGTTTGTTTCTATGTATTAACCTTGCATGCTCCATGCTTGCTTAGTATTGTTTATGATGTCTTTCTATATTGATTTATCAGATGTATTTTTGCATATACTTTTGTCTTATTAATGTAGGCCATGGGCTCTTGTATATACTTCATGTTTACACTATGATTTGTTTACTCTATGGCGTGACTGTTCTATGCTCGCTATATGGTGTGATTTTTATTTTTTCTGTGGTGTGATTGTTCTATGTTTACTATATGTTGTGACTAGTCTATGATGTGTTTACTCTATATTGTTTCACACATACTTCATCTATATTGTTTGACACAAGCTTCATTTATATTGTATGACACTTCTATGCTCTAGGCTCTACGATGCATATGACAATGGTTTACTAAATGTTTCGTGATTATTGTAATATCCCTGAAAAGAAACTTCTAGCAAATCTGGATATTTTCGTTAAATCCTAGGAGCAGCAGTATTGCAAAAATGAACTTTTACAACAGCAGCAATAATCTGAATAAAAACAGCGAACCAATATGGAAAAAACAGTCTTTTATTTATTTATTTCCAACCAGATACAATAAAACAATACCAGTGTCTGAATACAATAGCCTGGAGCTGAACTGGCGGAACAATTGCACCCTGAAATGTCACTGCAATCCTTGAATGGAATTGCCAAGCTCAGATGTGAGGGTTTTCGTCCTCAGATCTGTGTGTAAATGAGGGTTTTCATCCTCTATTACTGATGCAGAAGCAAAAGCTACTTGCAGACAAAGAAAATAATTCATAAATTTCCAAGATGTCTTACAATGAACCCCAAGTATGCTTTTATAACTCCCAAACACTCCAAAGTGGGCGCCCCATCCTAAAAATAGGATTAAACACTTTAAATAATACTTTTTCCACCCCTTATCCTAAAATTAGGATTTACAAAAGCATGCAGCTTTATTTATTTATAAAATCTAACTAAGAGCCTAATAATAGAAGTCAACCTTCTATTATTATTTTATTCTAACAAAGCTTTTTGAATTAAAAATATAATTTAAGTGTCTTTTTCAATTAAAATATAAAATATTTTTGGACCACTTAAATTAATTAATTTTCCTCTTTCACTTTCCCCTTAGCCTACAGAAAATAATAAAAATGGGCTTCAGGTATCCAGAAGTAATTAATTCTGAAAAGGGGACATTACAATTATATGCTTCTTACATGTGTGATTGTTACTAACATCCATGTTAGTCAAGTCGTCAAGTCACCATAATGCCATGTTGGTTGTGTTGTCAAAAGTCTTGTGGTGGGCCCGTCGTGTCATATCTTGTCATGTCATGTTGCAATCCCAAGGATCATTTAGTGTTGAGTCATGTGTATGCTTGCATACTTCTTTGATTTTCATTGTTACACTTTAGCTACTAATTTCTACATATTTCTAACAATGTTCACAATATGTTTACTCTCAAGATGACACGTGTCATGCTTATTCTCTAATGATCATATCACATGCACATTGATTTATGCAACTATGTTTTAGTAATACACATGCTTTATATGGTCCATCTCTACATGTCTTTACACATGATATAACTGATCACTTTTTTCATTTGTGTTGTATGACGCACTTTGAAACATCCTTGTCTCAAAAGGAGGCAAGTATATTGTGGGTTTATTCAAAAGATCACATAGATTTCAGCTAATAGCATACAAATTCAGACAAATTGATGTCATTTCAAATAGTGCAGATCAGAGTTATTCACTTTTCACACGATTCGGATCATAGTTGTTTGCTCGTCACATAGTTCAGATTAGAGTTATTCACTTATCACAGAGTTTCTGCAATCTTATCACACACACACACAGTTGAAAGATTGGCCTTAACAACCCCAAATTTGAACTTGGCCTCAATAGCCCATAAAGTCAAAATGCCGCAACAACCCACAAAATTGAATGACATGTCAAGTTACCAGCAAGGTAAGATTATGTTATGGGCAAGACAAGATGGCTCACGAAATTCAACAAGATGTTTATGCTATCAAAAAGGCTATTAAGTTAGCAAAGTGTTTCAGCTACAGACAAGGCTATTAAGTTAGCAAATTATTTCACACTACAGGCAAGGTTATTAAATTAGCAAAGTATTTCACACTACAGTGCAAGGGTCGGCAAATGTTTCAAGCTACCGACAAGGCAAGATTATTAACAAGATGATAGCACTCAATTTGTATGGAGGCAAGCCCCATGACACTCTTCACACCTAGCAAACTAGGGGCATGGTTCAGCATGACCAATCAAGTGTAGTCATTTTTGTGCACATTTCACTTTATTTTAAGATTTTCAAATACGGAGTTTTTCAAATTCAATTTAGAAGTTTGTATACAGTATTATCGAGTTTAATTTACACGTCTTTGCCATGTGATTTGCAGGTTTCATGTGGATTGGCATACACACTCGTGAGTTTACACCACTATCCTCGTGATCGAGATGCGAGGTTGCATTTTCTTTTAATCAAGCATTTCTCAATACTAGATTCAAAGGCAGATGCAAGATTGCATTTTCTTTTAACCCAAAATCTGGTCTGAGCACTTGGCAATATGGAAATTGACGATTATTCTAACACTCATCCCATTTATATAGAAAATGGCCAATTGAAGGCACCCTCCTACTCTATCCCGCACCGTAATCCACCGCATAACTATTCTCTAACTAAACTCCTCGGGAATCACTACAAATACTACAAAACATCTATTCAAACATCCACTTGTCTAGGAAGTGATTCCTTTTGCACCCTAGAAACGTTCACAGATCCAAGACAGGTTTGGCCACGAACCTGTCCCTTGCACTTTTTTAAAAGGGTAAACTTAGCTTAATCGGCCTGGGTGGTACTTTTAGGTCTGTTGAGCGAGAAATAATACGAATAGTCGCATATAAATACAAACACACCTTAAGCTATTAAGGGCATCCAAGGGTCCTCTACTCCTCACTCTAAGAAGGTCAAGAGCAAACACTGAATTATTCTATTCCTTTGAGCACCCATCACAACAACAAGCTACTAAAATATAAATTCGTCTACATTACCGCTTGGATCAACCATGAGCAAAATCTAGCGTATCGAGTGCATGTTGCCAAGTGTGGGTTGGATCAATGGGCTCCATCTTTATTGTTTATTCTATATAACGTGTCTCATCAGAGGTTTGGAAGAAAATGTGGTTTGATCCCTCTTTTGAGTAGTGGAATGTAGTGAAGTGCTCATTGCATCAATAGGGATGTAGTAAGGCCAATGGGCTCCATCTTTATTGTTTATTCTATATCACGTGAGTCTCATCATAGGTTTGAAAGAACATGTGGTTTGATCCCTCTTTGGAGTAGTGGTATGTAGTGCAACACTCATCGAATCAACAAGGGTGTGGTAAGGTAGTCTAGTCCAATTGTTAACTCCTCTTTATATCTCAAGCACAAGGGCGAGGGGTTCAATACAAGGTGAAGCCATATCTCATCACAACACAAGCATCACACAAATACTGAGACCTAACAATTAGACCAAGAGACACAAGCGAAACAAGATTGTAGAGGCCAAATCAATTGTGCATTTATCGAAGACGAGTTTTAGCCCTTGCAACCATTTCAACATCCGAAGACATCCAACTCCCCACAAAATGTCCTACACTAAATTCCAAATCAAGATATCTAATGACCAACTTCACAAGACTCATCTACTCATGTACATTTTGAGCACTCTATCATTGTTTATTCACATGATTTGGTTCCCCTCTCGACCCTAATACCCTAATTCTATTTTTATCATATTCTAGTTGGCAAAGGCAAGAATAGCATAAGTTAGGAGTGTTAGGATTGTTTGCCTTCATTCTAAATTATCATTATTGCATAGTATACTAAATTAGGAATTAACCGTGATTTTTATTACACTTTGTAAACTCCACGCACAAAAAAATCCACAAATTCCCGACAATCGCTAAGAAAAGTCATCATCAAGCATAATGCTCCACCAACCATGTCGGTATTGTCAACACGCTTGCTTCGCACACCTCTAGTCGACAAGACTAGTCAAACAAGTGTTGACAAGGCATCATATGTTACGCACAACTTCAATGTGCAACATAATGCAACTCACATGTGCACATACCTTCGTGCATGCCAAAGGTTGCATACATATGCTGATCCAACATTACATAACCCTCGTGCAATACCCATGTACCCGATTTCATGCACACATATCCATGCGCAACCTTTCCTTGCGTAGTACCTACACAACACTAACATTTGGTCATATAATATCGCGCAAACCTATGCAAAGTTGAGGGATTCCCAAAAATCATCCTACGCTTTGTTCCAGAGCCTATTGAATTACCACTAACCTCCATGGATCCTTGTGGGTCACCTTCACAACACGCCATAATGGTACATTGCCAATTAGGCCCTATTGCATGCAAACACATTAGAAGATTTTTTTTAGTTAATGCAAGTTTGCTCCGCATCCCTTATATGCTCTCGATCATACACCCAAGGTTAGAAAATTGTGAGCTTTTACTCACAAATGTAGGGTGAGTAGAAGAACTACTCTTTTGGTCGGGATATCGTGGCCACAATGTTAGTTTCCACCTCCTTAAGTACTTCTAAAGTTTTTCAATTATTTTCCAACCACCTATTGGTGAATAAACTATCCTCCTCCACCGAGGTCTCGCATATCCTTTCCCTTCTCCATGCTCCTTTGTGTTTTTGCCCCCTATACCCGTCTTTCACCTACCTCTCTTCCTCGCTCTTCATCATTCTTTTTACTCTCAAACCATTAAAAACGCCTTCATCCCACGAAAACATATCTTCTTCTTGCCTTACAAGGATCTCATCTTTGCCTTGGGCTTCAATTTGACTAGTGCCTCTAAAAGAACCGTTCTATCTTTCTCTTGTTGCCTTCATTGAAACTTCAAACAACTCTACTACCCCTACTGAAACAACATCTTCCGTGCCCTTTTCACTCTTCAAAATGTCATTAAAATGCTCTTCCAATTCCTTTTTAGGGTCCTCTACTCCGAGTTGCTCATACATATGGATGTACCGGGCTGAATTGCACATTTTCTCTTCTTGGACATCTTCTTCACCGTTGTACCTACATATAAATCAGCAAGCACTATTATGGGAATCAAAAGTTTGCCCACTCACTTTCTCCATCTCTTCACCGTGCCATATAGGCATATCATCCAACTCTAAACCACTAATTGCAATCTCTCCATGATTTTCTGCCACATGATGGAATGTCAAGAGTCCATTCTCAACCTCATCAACCTCTGCTGCAAAATCAACCACTTGCAACTTCCCTTCTGCTGCAATCTCCTATAGTATTCTCTCAACCTCATGTAGTTCACCCATATTCTTCTCAGTCTCGCTCTCTTTCATGCAAATTTCTTCTTCTCCATATTCTCACTCATTTCTATCAAGCTTGGGCATCTCAAAGCTTCCCATGCTCACATCTCTACCTTTCAAAGTAGTCTTTAGTTGCTCACAGGGCAACTCTTCTTTTGCAAGGTACTCTTCCATCAACACCTCTTCCTTATGTGCCTCTAAGGATGCTAGAATCAGATCTTCTATCTCTTGTGCTTCATGTGCCTCTAAAGACGAAGTCTTCATATTTTCAGCCCTTGTTATCTCTTCTAGTATTTGCTTCAGATATGATTTCTCCATATTCTGACTGATTTCTATCAATCTTGGGCCTCTCAAAGCTTCCCATGCTCACATCTCTACCTTTCAAAGTAGTCTTTAGTTGCTCACAGGGATACTTTTCTTTTGCAAGGTACTCTTCAATCAACACCTTCTTCCTCATGTGCCTCTAAGGATGCTAGAATCAAATCTTCTATCTCTTGTGCTTCAAATGCGTCGAAAGATGAAGTCTTCGTATTTTCAGCCCTTGTTTTATCTGCTAGTTTCTTCTTCGGGTATGATATCTCCACCTCCTCCTCATCTGTTTTCTCAAGGGAATGCTCACAACCTTTCTCCTCTTCATTTTAGCCATCTAAAATTTCCCTTCCCTAGGGGTATGTTATCAAAACTTCTACATCTTCATATTTTTCTAGCTCCATTACCACTGCATTATCACCTTCCAAGAGATCTAAGTTGGTTTGTGCAACATTTAACACCTTCTTTAGCTCTAACATGGGTAGTGAACCACCATTCCTCTTCCTCCTTGCCTTATCTTCCACTCAGGCTTGCATTGACCTCGCTGCAATCTTCAACTCAGCCACTTGGGCTGCATATTTCTCATTCGTCTCTTGCATGATTTTCTCACCCGCACATCTAATCCATTGCTGCAACCTTTCTACTGCAAGCTACATAGGTCATACACCTCCTAGAAGGCTCTTTCAACTCTTTGTTCTCTACCCACCTATCAAAATTGAGAACACTCTGCTTCTCTCTTGCCCTCTAACCACTTGGACAACACTCAGCTGCAACACCTTCTACCCAACACTCTTTGCTGAAAGATGCCTTCACACTTTCTCAATACATTTGCAAGATGCTCCTGCTCTGATACCATATGATGTAATCAAGGATAGGGGGTCAACTGAATGACGGCCTTGTCCTTACGGCCATACACTCAACAAGAGTCATTCACACATATCAGTTTGACACTGGAGACAAAAACCACCACTTTCTTCACTTCTAATTAGGAATTACAGAGATTCAAACTACACTTTCACTCACTCTTCTCTCTCGTTGAGTACAGAAGAAGAACATCAAACATCCCTCAATAGGTACACTCAACTCTCTGCTCCTATGTGCTTCCTGAGAAGCTACAACCTGCTACCAAGTCTTCTCTCACTCCAATCTGCCTCCTTCAAATGCTCCTCTTCCTTTTCTATCCCGTGAAGAGGCCCTTGAATCCCCTTTGATCTTGAAAACATTCAAAATGAGCATTCAAACATTTCTAGGCCATTACCCGGCTTGTGCAACTGCCACGGGCAAAACTGTTAGTTGCTACAGTCCAATGGTTATGTAGCTGCCGGTTAACAAAGACCTACATTAATCAATCGCTTCGTCATGAAGCAGAAAACTTTGTCTCAATGATTGAAACAATCCTTCCCATATTCCAAGAGCCTGCTGAAGTGCCATAATGCCATTGACCTCCATGGATCCTAATGTGAGTTTTTTCGAACTGCACGACTGATGATACGATGCCAATTGGGCCCAATTGCGTGCAAACACACTAGAATATCTTTTTGGTTGATGCAAGATTGCTGCATCATATTTCCATACAAAAAGAATGGCTGTAAGTATTTTCCTTTTTTATTATCTAGATTGAAATTTGAGAATCACATGTCTAAATTACCGCTGTTACCATATACGATGTGAAAAAGCTACATGTAACAGGTTTTTCTTGAGTGTTGGGATGTTCCAGATTTCCATGTATGTTAAATTGAGGATGTTGCATAGTTAGACTAGTACCATCTTAGAAAACCCTTGTGTAACTTGTGCATAAAGTTATCCAAAAAAAAATTAAAATAATACAAAACTTAGTTTCAGTTTTAAGGTTGTTCTTAGAATTAGCCTATTTATAATATTAGCTATTTGATACTTGCATGTGCATTTATTGAATATAGAACTCTCTCAAATTTTAATCTAATAGTCATGAGAGCAAAGCATTATACTCATTATATTTTGCAACAGAGTTTCTTCTATATTCCTCTTTGCAGAAATGTATGCTTCCTCTTGTCTATGTAGTTTTGTGTTCTTGGGATTTTCTAACAGACTTGAAACAATCATTTAACAAACAATTGTGAACCTTTACAACGAAGCTTTACTACATGTGCCAACTATAGCCTATTTAAGGAAAATTTTAAAAGATGGAGCCTATTTAAAGCCTGAATAACAAGTGAATCTCTCCGTTTCAAAAAAAAATTTAACATGAGTATCATAGGCTAATACTTGAGGATAAAACATATACTTTGTGTTCCTATATTATTACTGTGCATTTTCCTCAAATATCTTAGGAATCTTTCTCCCCATGGGCAGTCCCAGGATTTTTATATTTTGTGCAATCCACCTAAACTGAGAAAAATTAGAAGTGTTTTAGTAAAAAATATATTTCAAGATGTAGAACAAATTGGAAACAAAAATTAGGAGCCACTGCCGCAAATGTTCAGCCCATAATGCTGCTTACCCATGAAAAGCTTCTTCCTAAGCAAAAGCTGCTCCAGATTTTTAAGTTATAGATATTTTTCCAGCTCTTTTAGAGTTCAAATGGTGCATGGGATCGCTGCAAGAAAAATAATAGCAGCTGACACTCCCTGCAGGATACCTCTGCCCAATATTTGTAAGATATGACAAATCTATCAGTTTTATATATTTAGCCGGAGGCTTCCACCTTTGAGGATGCCTTTGCTGGAATGTGTCAAATTCCAGCAAGTTTTTCCGGCTAACTTTTTCCAGCTGCACTATTGCTCTTTTAATTCAGGAAAAGTGACATCCTCACTAAACCTGCCCCTTGACTTTAGGTTCTGACAATGACCTTCATCGTCTTCCTTTGCCACCTCCCTACAAAGGCATCACCACTTTTGTGCCATAAAGGCCGAGTATGCAACAATGACCCATGGTGAGAACTGCAATTACTGCTCTAAATATCTTGCTCACTGTATATATTGCCAGTTAAGTGTTTCTTACATCCGTTGTGCATTGTTACAAAATTCCATGTATATTTCTATGTACAGTTTTTTACATTATCCCATTCCTTTCTGTTGACACGTACATAGCGTGCAGTTTCCGATAGTTGTATAGGTAGTGCACAGTGACATAACAACAACAACAAGTCATTTACCTCACATTTGCATTCTTGCCTCTTATTTGCATATTTGACTCTCACCTTCAATTTTTCCACTATTTTCAATTGCTTAGGTTGATTTCAAGTGCCATATAGTCAAGGAGCTTCAATAAGTGCCAAGGAGTTCAAGGAGCTTGCATTATTGGTGTCATGTATTGAGGTAAGTATTTTGTGATTTTTTAAAGTGTTTTAGTTTGTTAATTTATTTAATATTTTATTATTTTTAGTTGTTTTTTTGGTTTGTTTTTTGTTATTGTTTTAACTTTTAAGCTTCATTTTTCTACATTTGATTTCATTTAAATTTAAATTTTAAACTTCCAACATTTTCTCAAGACTAAATTTGTTTTCATTTTTTTTAAATGCATTGTGCAGTTAAAAACTTAAAATGGTTGTGAGTTCTAGTTCTGTGGGTCAAGGTAGTAAAGGTCTCCTTAACAAAAGTGATCCATCCTCCCCTTCGAGCATGTCAAACAACTAGAACAATTACTAGGTGGAGGGGGTTTTGTTTGGGTTTGCTCACAATGTAATATGCAATTTAAGAGCTCCTACAGTCGGGTGAAAGCCCATTTGTGTGGGGCTATTGGCCACGGAATTAGAACATGTGGAGGGTCGATGGAAAGGGGTCACACGCAAAGACCCTCGCATACATCAAAGAGCAAGAGGAAGCAGATGCAACAATGGCATTAAAATCCAATCATCCTATGGCAAGAAAAGGAAGATCACATAAAGACATTAAGAAGCCACCTGTTTCTCCTTCTGTTGATGTCAGGCCCCGATCACCCATTTTTGTCTACACCTATCAGAACCGGAGGGGAAGAGGATTCACCTCTTTCTCACAAAAGAACAAAAGATGTAGGCCCATCGAAAGGGCATTCCGTAATGAAAGCAGGGGACATAGCTAACCAAAGTGTCGACGCTTTATTTATGCATGTGGTGTCCCATTTAATGTTGTCATAGATCACCATACCGGCAAGATATGGTGAGATGTATTAATGAAGCCCCCTAAAGGGTACATTAGCCTGTGGGTATGAAAAGGTGCGCACCACCTTATCATGTCAAAAGAAAGAAAAAAGTCAAGACTCATTGCTACCCATCAAGAATCAATGGCTCAAACAGAGTGTCCATCGCTTCGACGGATGGAAAGATACAAAGAAATAGGCCATCGATCAATGTGGTTGCAGTGCAGTGTCCTAAAGGGGCAATGTTTCTCGTGGGCTATATTGATCAGTGAGGGGCAAGTGAAGGATGCCCAATTCATCGCCAACATCCTCATAGAATCTATCGAGGCGGTGGGGCCTCAAAATGTTGTCCAAGTCAGAATTGACAATGCAAAAATCAGAGTCAGCAGGTGTCATGGTCGAGGCACCAGATGGACACATATTCTCGACACCTCAGTGCGGTTCATTCCCTCAACTTAATGTTACAAAAATTGGGCACAAAAATTGCTTGATCAAACAAGTATATGAGGAGGCAAGTGAGATTCAAATGTTCACAAAGAACCACCACATGTCCCAAGCCATCTTTCGTAAATTCTCAACATCAAGTAGCTATCAAGGTAACCCGTAACATTCTTTTTATTTTTAAAATAATTATTAGTTTTTAAAATTCATTAAATTAATTTTATAAGTTTGTAATTTGTAGAATTTTGAATGTTTTAAATTTACTTGTCTTAATTTTATTTCTTTTGATTTCTTATTAGGTCATTGAGAGACTCGATTTGCCTCGCACACGCTCGTCTCGAGACGGCTTGTGAAGGTGCGAGAGGCATCGAGTGGCATGGTTATCAAAGACCTTTGGAGTATATGGAGGCAAGCAAACAAAGTGAGAGGGCTAGAAATGTGAAATTGTTGATCCCGGATGAAACATGGTGGGATCGTGTGATTACTTGCTTAGTTTTACCGAGCCCATCGTGAGTATGTTGAGATTTGTTGATATGGATCATCCATGCATGGGTGAGATTTATGATGGAATCGACTCAATGATCGAGTCAATTAAGACCATCATAAATGCCAAAGAGCAAGATCCTACAGAGACCTTCTTCAAGGAAGTGCACTCACATCTCAATCAAAGGTGGAACAAAATGACTACTCCATCAGATCTTCTTGCTTTTGCCTCGACTCCAAAATACTATAGCAGCAGAGATCCTTTCTTTGCCTAGAGGGTCCCACCATATAGGGATGTCAAGTTAGTGAGGGGTATAAGGCGGCATTTGCTAGAATCTTCCCGCATCCGTAAGTAGAAGACATGGTTAGAGGTGAGTTTGTGAATTTCATATCCTCCAGTGATCACTCCATTAGCGCTCTTCGTGACAAATACAGATGGATGCTTATTCGTGGTGGTACCTCCATGGACAAGCATACACCTACCTCATGCCACTTGCAATAATAAAAGTTTTATCACAAGTAAGATTTTAATTTTTTTAATTTCTTAACTCTTTCTTTTTTACTTTTATATTTATAAGTTTAAAATTTTAATTTTGCATTGACTTTCATGGGTCTTGCCTCAATAGGTCATGAGTTCTTCTTCACCGAGAGGAATCGGGGTACATATTCATTTATCCACTCGGCTAACCGCTTAACCGCAACAAGTCGGGAGCAAAAAGGCGAGGATTTGGTCTTTGTGCATTCTAACCTCGCGCCTTCTATCACATAAGAAGGATGAGTACAGAAAGGGCCAACAAAGTGTTGGGATATAGACCCAGAGACTCCAAACTTGATGTTCCCATTGCCCAACTTTCATCACTAGACCCGACCTAGATAGTACTTTGCGTGAGCTGCAAAGTGGGGCTAGCGGAGCGGCATTGCTGATAGTTCTGTCAGATACTCTCGGTGCTTGTGGTTCTAATGAACCACGTGATGGTAGTGATGCTCTCGCCAAGACATCGAGAAGATGCAGAGCCATTAGACTATTACTAATTAGAATGTTGATGTATCTTCATTTTTGTGTTTACAATGTTAGATAATGATAATACATTGTAACATTTTGATTTGAACAATGTACTGGTTATAAGTTCGAACAATGAATTATCAATATGTTTTAACTTTTGTCGCTATTTCACCTATGTATATTTCAGATTTGTTTAATCTATGCATGTGTAAGGCTGGAATTTTGCTTATCTTGTTACTTTTCAAAATATTTTTAATATTTTATATGTATATTGTAGCGGCTTGCGGATCGTAGCTTTTCTTTACCAGTAATGGCAGCGTGAACGTTTTGTGCAGGCCCGATTGGATTCTAACCTCGCAACTGCAAAACAAAGGCGGATGCGGCGGTGGTGGGATCTTTGAAAGGTATATGATCGGAGGGATCTTGGTGGTGAATCTGGTGATCCCAGCTATTGACAGTATATATACTAGCAATTGCAGTAATGTTTTTCATTTTTTAATGTGGTGTTTGTAAATTTCTTACTCTGTAAATCTTAAACCGATTGGTAAACAACAATCTCACCCATGTCTATTTCAGTGTTGAGTTATGAGGGGGATTTGAATTTCAGAAGCAGGATTACAAACTGCCAAACTTGTTTCTTTTTGGGTTATCTTTTCCTTAGAATTATACTCAGGCAACAAATGCTTATGAGGGATTCTGCCCTTTTAGTTTTCCTAGATTTTTAAGCTAACAGTAATTATTTTTAAAAGGTATTTATTTCTGTCCAAGGGTTTGTGGCATAATATTAATGGGGTATTTGTAACATTAATAGTTCACAAATATTAGATGTATCCCACACTGAATTAAAAGTACTATCTCAGCAATACAAAGTGATTTACGTCTGTCCATTGAAATAAAAACAAAAAACATAAAAGTGATCGTTGTATGTGTCCCCAATGTTTATTGTTATCAAGAATTTTATGAATTTTCTTTGTACGGTTGATCAGATCCCACGTTAAGCATCGGTGGCATCATCTCTTTTTTTATTGCATCATTTATTTGACAGTAGTTTAGATTTTTTTGTAATTTTAGTCATAAAATATTTTATGACTTGATGTCTTAGTCTACTCTACTTTATCTCTAAGCGGTGGCAAGATAAGAGTTTTGGAGCAGGGTATGGACATCTCTCAGGGTAAAATAGGAGGTAGTTTCTACCGACTGTTGTAGTTATACTCATTGGTCTCTCCAACATACATTTCATTGAAAATTGTAACTCCAACAAACTTAAGATTGTTATCCTCTCCGGGTATTTCTCGCAACTCATGTGCAATTGCTAGTTTTAATAACAAACAAATTTCACAAAATTGGTTAACAGCTTTTGAGTACATTTTTGATAATTTTGTTGAAAATTAAGCAAATGGCAAAATATATATCCCCACTCTAATTTGAGAACATAAACTTAGACAACGGAGGATTGTGCCACGTGTGTTCATTTTGATTTCTACCTTTCAAGTCCAAAGTGCGTTTGAATGACTGCGGCCCCTAAATTGATGTTGAAGTAAGGTTACAGGTGCAAGCTCGGGGTGACTTTCACTAAATAAATAACAAACAGAACGTAAAATAGGAAACCTACTTTCCGGAACTACAACTACTATACTAGTTCCTACTCACATTCATCGCCAAATTTCACTTCTGTGATGTCCAGGCTGTTTAATGCCCCCTAAATTAGCTCTGAACAATCTATCTATAAAAAGTGGCCCTCATATGAGCTGTGTAAAGTAAACTGCTACATCTACAGAAATTGAAGCCAGTATGAAACCCTAATAGACTAAACGATCGTTCGACGTGGCTTCGATTTACCAGAATAAAAGGAGGAATGAAGCGAACCGGGTTGCAAACTCTCAAAGTCGATTAATATACCAACCTTGCTCTGCTCAGCTCCGTCTTTTGGTTTTCTGTAAAGAAATCGTCAAATAATAGGGTTAGGGTTAGGAGTATAGAAAATAAACAATCAGGTGGTTTCAACATGGTAGAAAAGGACATGGAAAGATAGTAGTAATCGACGATGCAGATGCAGGGCACATACCTCGTCTCGAATCGTGTCTCGGCGAAGACTGGTGCGACTTGCAGATTGTTTTTATTGGGTTCGCAGTATCATGCCGAAGACGGGTAATATTTTATTCATGAGTCGTATGCACATTAGTGACCATCCAATGAAATCAATCAATTTTTGCCAGCTGAATTGAAATGTTACCTAATGTTTTAAAATTTTATTTTTCAATTTCATAAGTATCCTAGTTAAATAAAATAATTTAGTTATTTATTTATTTTATTTTGATATTTGATATTTGGGAAAAACATTCTCTTAGGGTTTTATGTTTTGTACAGCTGCCCCGTGTTTGGCCCTCATTATATTGCTTCCAACCGGATTATTTTTTCGCATACACTTGCATTTACTTCTTTTACGCATTCATGTCTTTGGGTGGCTATTTTATAAATGGTCTCTCACTCACATACTCGGTTATTTCAACTTTGACAAACTATAATGGCTCCTCCAGGGAAACAACCAAGGAAGTTTGTCCCCAAAGTATACCACAAGGCAATGCCATTGTTCTCGATATCTTATTACCAGTTGAGGAATTTAATTATGCACGTCATTTGCTTAAACAAATTTGCATGAGAGGTTATTTTGTTGGAAGGATTCCCTTTGAAAGCATGCTTCACTCTTGGGATCAAACCAGAGGGGAATTAAGGCCTAGGTAGACTAGGCAATCGCCTAGGCGCCAACATTTAGGGGGCTTCAATTTATTTTATTTTATCATGGGCTTTATGAAGAGTAAATCAATTTATTAACCATATATGCTACTCATGCGGTTAGCGGCCACCCTTACATACCGCTTTAATTCTCTTTATTAAAAATAACATAATTATATTAAGGTTATGATATTTAGCTAGCCCTTAGGAAGTGCATTTGTTGTTAAATTTAATTCATTGTTTTGTATTTTTAATACTTTGTATTGTTTTCAAGTCTTGTAGTTTATTTTTGTAGGAGAGATCAATAAAGGTGAATGTGTATGGAACTTAGAAAAATAGTTGGGAAAGATATACTAAAGGAGGATTATGATAGATTATATGTTAGAGAATTAGGCTGAGGAATTTGGGGATTGGGTGTTATTCTGAATTATAGTTATTAGCAAGTTTATCTTGGATGGTAGAGACATAACATATCAATAAATCTAATATTTAGTTATGGTTAACTATTTTTCTACTATAGAATATATTTTTTATAGAAGGCATTAGCTCCAATATTGCCTAGAGTGCTCATAATCCTTAATCGTGCCCTAGTTCAAATAGCTCACCCCAATTTAGCATCAAGCTATACTCTATCCATAATATGACCAAAGGGTTTTTTTGTTTCATTTTGTTGACCACCAAGGCGTGGCCACGTGTTGCATAAATCCTCCACCCGATATGTGCAAGTTCCCTCCTCCGTGTCCCCTTGGACTCATGAGTTTGTGGTTTCTGAGCATATGGCTCTCAAATTCCTAATTTGAGTGGAATTTTTAGGCCTTCTCATGCCTTGTTACCATTGTTTGGACATCATTGCTTCCTCAATAAGACGGGTCATAACCAAAGAACCTCTTTAGTTTTATGCTTGCCACCACACCTCAGGCGAGTTTGTGTTGAGGTTGACCTTTCTCGTGAGCTCAAAGAAACCATTGACATCCGGAAGTGGGGATTCCTAGTACACTCAAAGGGTGACCTACATTAACCTCCCCAACACTTTTTTTGATGCCAATCTACATACCATAAGATTTGGAGAGTGTCCTTTATTAGTTGAGCGTAACAATTTTTGTCAAAGCCAATGTAACACCCTCTCAAGCCTCTAACCAAGATAATTCAACCATTGTGGGTCGCAAAATACACATATACAAATCCCTCGTTCTCCACCTGCTCGCTTTCCAAGGCCATTAAACCATAAGCTAGCCAATTTTTAGTTGCACAGACCCTTCCTAAGCCCGTTGGAGCCAATCTCTTCAATCTTTTTATGGCTTCCATCTCACCATTTAGAGAATCGTCATCCACCGCTACACCACAACTTTCTCCTCCTTTTGGGGCATTCATGGAGTTAACGGGTTTTCAAACTATTTTATAGGATAAGGGTGGTTTTCCTTATATGTCTCTTCTTCCAAGTTCTCCCATAAAATAGAAACAAGGCACTCTCAAAGCCCTCCTCGCCAACTTAAGGAAGGCGAGTTTGCACTCTCAACCAAATAAAGCATAATCTAGTGAATTTTTGGTTTCTAACCAACAACGGTTTTTGCAGAAAAATTTATGACGCCCTTTTAGGCCTAAATTTAGAGGATATGCTTCTAGATGTTCATTTTCAATGAATTGTTTATCTTGGAATGTCAGGGGTCTAACAAACTCCACTTACAAATACATTGTGTGAGGCTTTAGGAAGTAGTTTGTAGAGATGGACATTATTTGTTTAAAGAAGTTAAGTGTGTAGAGCTTTTCTACTATCTACGACCACTAAAGTTATCTGGCCAAATAGTTTAGCTCTGACTAGTAATCATGAGCCATGTTTGTGGAGGAATTACGACCTTTATCACCCATAAATGATGGCCTCATTATGTTATTCATGGATGTGACCCAACAAATCATGTCTTATGGGTGTTATTCAACATTGATAATCACTCTTTTGGAGTAATTAATGTTTATGCATCTAATGACGAATAAACGAACAACACTCTGGCGATGGATTGCCGACAAGTGTGCGACCTCCCTAATGCCCATTGGGTGTTGTGTGGTGACTTTAATATGGTTGAGCTAGCTATTGACAAGATTGGTCATCTACCCATGCAATGGATTGTTGGCAAAAGGCGCTGCTTGATGTATATGCGCAATAAATTTCAATTTTATGACCCCAATGTTTCTCTTCATTCTAACTCCATCATTTGGCACACTTAGTCTAATTTCCACCAAGGATCTATCACGTATTCAAGTTCCTCGATCGTATGTCATGCTTGTCAACATAACCTTTTTTCCTTCATTGGTGGTTTTTATTACCGGTGTAAGTCATGCTAGATATGGTCCTTTTCCCATTTCCTATAGTTGCTTTAGGATCGAATGGAACTTTCCAAAATGACAAACACATTCACACCACTGCATTTTATCTCAATACGACTATTTACATCACGGCCCACCCTTCACCATATTATGGGTCTGTGGCTAGTGGCACGCCATATCGAGTAAAGAATGGATTAAATGGTGGACAAATGTCATTTAGCGGTTTATGTGTTTTTACACCTTCGAGTGACAATTGGCCTAAATTTGGCACAACTCTTACTCTACCACCACCTCCGAGTTGAGTCACTCCTTAACCACTCTGAGAAAACTCCCTTTGATGAACCTTTGCAAAGATAGGTGGCGAATCTTGGGCGGCATGCATCCAAATCATGTGATGCCTAAAATGCCAAAGGAGCTTCAAATCAAAGCTAGATTACATTGGCTCAAAGTGGGTGATCGAGTTTCTAAAGAATTCTTTCACTCTCTCAAAGCCAAACATGCACACCAACAAATCAAAGCCATCCATGAAACTCACTTCATTTGTCAAGTATCGAAGATGGTACAGATTTTTGTGTGTCATTATCAAAAGTTCAAAGCTCGGGAGCTTTCCCTAGGGCGACAAGTGGCTCTTGATCAATGCATAGTTGTTGTCCCTTATAAGCTCTCTCAATCACAAAGGATTGTTTGTGATAGAATGTTAACTACCATGAGATATTTACAGGTAGTTTTCCCAAATGTCTAATGACAAGGCCCCAAGGCATGATGGCTTCCCTTGTGAATTCTATAAAACCCTTTGGGATGTGGTTGGTAATGACCTTTTCAAGTCTATTTGGAAGGCTTTTCATTCTAATTCACTTGGTCAATTCATCAACCAAGGCACATCAAATTCATTCCCAAGATGGGGGATCTTGAGCTCATTTCTAATTGGTAGTTGATTATTTTCTCAATGTATCATATAAAATCATTGCCAAATCCTTGGCTTTTTGCATCTGCAACTTATTACACACAAATGTTAGTATAGAGAAAACATAGTTTATCCAAAGCAAATACATTTTGGATAATATTATTGTAGTATGAAAGGTATGGAATGGGCTCAAGGGTCACAATAAAAAGCCATGTTTATTAAAATTGATTTTGAGAAAGCTTATGATAGGATTGAATGACACTTCATTTTGGCCATGCTCAAAGTGCTTGGTTTTGGGCCTACCTTTATTAGCTTTGTGTCCATATTTTTTTTGATGCTTCTTCCTATCTCTTCATCAATGTTGTTCTCTTAACCTTTTGGATTTTCACTCTATTCATCAAGGTTTCCCTTTGGTTTTTTCTGTATGTGTTAGCGGTAGAAGGATTTTCCTATCTTCTCACCAATGCCACTCAATATGGCTTGGTGAAAATCATTACACTATCAAGGTTACCTCCTACTCAGACTTGTCAATGGACATTTTGCGAATGATTCCTTTCTCATCTTAATTGAAGATGGGGCTAATGTTCAAAAATATTTTATCATGTTTTGATGTATATTTCCTCACCTTAGGTTAGAGCATTCAATGACGAAAGATAAAGTGTTATAAATAGTTTGTTCTACCTCTACCCCCATGGTTATCTATCTTCCAATGGAAGTGGATTCAACATGGATAAATATTCTAATTTATGGGCATCCCTTTTACATTCCAAGTAATTCCATCTCTGACTCTAGTATATGTCATGGATCAAGTTGAGAAGAAGTTGTCATACTAGATCACAAAGCCTCTCTCATTAGCGTAAATTTCAAATTTGTTCAAAATGCTTACTGACCACACATGTTTACTATTCTTCATATTGGACTCCCTGCTTCTCAATATTCTCACAAAAACTTTAGAGAAACTACTCAAATATTTTTATGGGCTAGCTTAGAGCACAAAAGGGTTTTCATCAAGTTGTTTGAGAATATTATTGCTTGCCCAAAAATTCAAGGGATCTAGGATTGTTAGATGTTGGTCATCAAGGAGTTGTCCTCTGTGCCAAATGGATTGTTAATTTCATTGATGGTCCGAGAAATGAAAAAAATTGCAAATGCATTTCTATGGGTTCACCTCAAGTTCGCAAGACCTGGAAGGGGTTGGATTTCCCAAACTTACTTTTTATAAAATCTCTAGTGAAATTGATCGGTCATTTGTTATCCAAAGTATTTGGAAATCTTGGGATAAAATCAAACCCAGTTGGTTTGGAATGGAGATGAGTTTAGAGTTATCTGTCAATTCCCACTTGGTGTGGTGGTCACTTGTCATTACCTTCAAAATTATGCCTCTTGTAGAGATTCACTGGGTTCACATCCTCAATATTTTTAGATGAGAGATTCACACATTACGAGACATTTTAGTCATTTGTGTCATGAATTTTGTCTTGGCCAAAAGCTAAGGTTAAATTCTCATTAGCCAATGGTGACCATGACTCATATTAGGCCATTCTTGAAGTTATTCCCAATGATATGTTGCACAAAATTGGAATTTTTCCTCTAGGCCTTGGTGGAAGGACTGGAAATGGTTTCCAAATACACCTTTTCTCAATTATTCACCCAAAAAGGTTATGATTTGCTATTTCCCAAGCTTCCAATGGTGGATAAAATCAACTTTTGTTGGTCCCTTCACTCTTCTACTTAGTGTTGGTAGCATAGATTCTATACTATCTGGTATGCCACTCTTGAGCCCAAGCTTGCTCATTTTGCATGGTGTATTTTTATCGGGGTTACCATTGGTCATGCCAGATCATTCACTTAGGCATTCCTTTCCCCATTTCCCGTTTTGTGGGTGAATTGAAACCCTTATGCACCTTTTCTAGTTTTGTCAAAAAAGTTTAAACCATCTGGGCTTGGATTCATGACTTCTTTCAATCGCTTTCACCCATAACCCTTCTTCTAGAAACACGTCTTATTAAGGGATTGGTTGGGTTTTCACATGGCCTTCACCCAAGTATAACATGCTTTCAAAGTGGAAATCCTTTTCTTCATCTAAAAAGAGTGAAATTTAAATTTTTTAATCATTCAATTGTAGATTGCAATCTTTTGGATTTTAACAAAGTGATGATTGTGTTTAATTTTTTGTAGATTCAAGTCAAGCTCAAAAGGTAGAATTAGAAGTGGCCCACCTTCAAAATGTTCTAAACCATTGGGTTCATGCCCCTCTATGCATTGTTTCTCAAGTTCCATCACCCCTATCATTTGGGATCCCTCTCGAGAGGCCGAGGTCATAAAGCCATTTTCATCTTCATCTTCTGCGCAACCGTCCTGGTGGGGCTCACCTCCTCACCACCACTCTCCTCCTCTGATCGGTGAGGAGAGTGGGGTTTACCCTTCTCACCATTACATCTCACTTGCCACCATCGATACTAAAGCAAGTTCCATTAGCTAACATTGGCCATTTCACCATTCCGAGTATGGGAAAATCAAAATGAAGAACAAAAAGAGGGCATCGACGATGTTGCCACTGGTTAGGAGCCCATTCTTGATGGGTTGGACCTTCTAGGTAGTAAGTGGGGCAAGTGCGATGATAGAGATCCTCCACCTTTGGCTCTTTTTGTTCACATTTATATGATTTTATAGCTGATTTTTTGCCTATGGGCTCCTATTTTTGGTTTCCCATACCTTTAGGTTGGTTTAACATTGAGTTATGGTTTCATACCACATGTGTTTTTTTGTGAATAGTTGTACTATCTTATTTATTAGTAATATAGGATCTATTTCATCAAAAACTAAAATTATTCGTTTTTTTGTTTATTGGTTATTTTTGTTTGATATGATTAGCTTAAAGTCTTATTCTTATCATATTTTAATAAATTTAAATTTACTTTAAAATACATGTAGCTAAGTATTGTCGCACACCTCTTGATAGTATTTGTTTAATATAAAATAATGTAACTTGAAATCTAAACCATTACCATAGTTAAATTCTAATTTTTTATAATCATAATATTTCAAAAAAACTTCATTCACTCCAATTTTATCAATTTCAATTAAATGAATATTATATTACATTTAAGATTAATGAATAATTAACTAGTCTCGTATTAACATTAATTAACATAAACCAAACTAATCATTGGTTGACAAGTGTATGGGATTCCATCTATCGACTTCCAAACTTCCCAACATGACATCGTTTATGTGGAGTTCATTTAAAGCTCCATCCTTCTCTCTACTTGATTTTGGTTTTTTCCAAGTTGTCTTCCATAGATCCGTTGATAGAGATTTTGTTTAGTCTTATGGTCCTTGGTTATTTGGTAACTTTGATTTTTTTCCTATATTGGGCCCCTTTTTTACCGGGGTAAAGTGAATTCAAAATGTTGGTTAACATGGTTGGATATTTTGGTAAAATTGATGAAATCTCCTTGGGTAAAAGATTTGTGAGGACTTGTGCTTTAATAAATATTTACAAACCTCTCTTTCATTTGGTCAAATTGATCTCTTCACGAGAGAATCTAGACACAATTTCTTAGCTTTGAAGGCCTCCTTTCAAATGATGTCGATGCAATCTTCTCGGAATAGTGCAACCATTTTCTCTTCCTATGCTCCATATTCCACCTTTAAGTTGAGGTGGAGGAAGAAGGATGGAACCTCTAACACGATTTCATTTGGTGTGACTATGGTAAGTTTTTTTGTTGGTCACGAAACTCCTTCCCCCTTTTCTCCTCGATCTATAGATCCTTTGGTCTCTCCTTGGCTCATAGCTCAAGAGAAGGTGATTTAATCTCATGGTGTTATTTCAAGCCTCATCCCTCCCGGTGTGGGTAATATGGATTGTGGGGAGTTTCTTCTTCCCCTCTTTATCCAATGGTTCGAGGCCAAAAGATGATGTGGGCTCTAGGTCAAAACGAAAAGAGAGTAGATCATAAGTTGGTAGAGACCGAGGTTTGAGTAAAGGAATCGTGGTGAAAGATGGTTTTCAATGGACTGTGGAGGACCTACTCTCCCATCAAGGGAGAAGATTAATCACCACCTATGGTTAGCGCTTTAGACCTCCTCCTTCCATAGATAGGCTCATTGAGAGCCGGTAGTCCTTTAGTCCATTCCTTTGCTTGTTGACAATTTGGTGTCCTTTTACTTACAAACTGATGCTTCGTTTCAACACTCTTATCTCTCGATCTTAATCTATTTATAACTATTATTATTTGGAGTGCTTTAGTTATGGATAATTGTTTAGGTTTCTTTTTCGGTTCCTTATTTTTGGTTTTGAGTTTTAGGGGACCAAGCCACCTATTGTGTCCTGTTACTAGTTCTCAACTCTTGCTAAAATTTGTTTCCAATTCATAGTTACTGATCAAAGCATTCACCCTTATCAAAAATAAATAAACACGAAAATAAATGAGTATCTAGTAATTCAATATGTCACGTTAAATTTTTATAATTAATAAACACACAAATACATTAATAATATAGCAATTAACTACTCTTGAACCAATATTTAATAAGTACATAAATGCATTAACATTGCTACAATTACCTCACCCCATATCGATATTAAATGTGTATGGACTAAATAAAATATTTGACCGTATTTATATTCTAAAGATGCTTCCAAACAACTAATATAATATTTTGAGGGCAATGGTTAATATAACATCCATTGAATATAGATACATTAACACATTTTTATGGAACCATTAAACTTGATTAGCTACAAACTTCGAGAACTAAAAAAATCGAAGGAATAAGCCACAACGTGGCACTTGTTTAATCACATAAAAGTGTTTTATCATTAAGCATGTTATAATGGAATGAAATTCTCAACTAGTGGGATATTTTGGATGTTATTTTTATTATTATTACAGTCGAAGGCATTAAATCAATCAAATAATTTTAACATGTCATCTAATTAAATGTTAGTGGTAACATATTATTTAAAAATCATAACGTTTGACATTAGAAAATAAAGAAGATATTTTTAGAGTCTTATTCTAGCATATTCCACTTTGAGTCATGTCAAACTTAACAATATAAATTCATAAATCAATCAATAACATAACAATTATTAATTAACTAAACCCACTCCAACAATTAATATACACATACGCACTAGTACATAACTTTATATTATACGCACTAGTTGAACTTTGATGGGGCCTCTAAGGAACCACGGGATTGCGGCGAGTGGAGGAGCGATAAGGGATCATAAAGGTAATCGATTGTTGTGTATCTTTGGGAAAATGGGAATTCAAACTAATCATTTTGCCGAAGCATTATCTGCTCTATGGGGCTTGAGAATTGCCCAGACTCAAAATATACAGAACCTCATTATTGAAGGAGACTCCCTGAATATCATTAATCTCCTTAAACAGTGCTCATCTCCAAGTTGGAGCATCAAGGATTTTATCTCAGAGTCCATAAACATTTGTCAAACATTCAATAACATCAGGATCATGCACACTTACCGAGGGTAATAAATTGGCAGATGCGCTGGCAAATTATGGCATTAATGTTAATCTTATTGTTTGGGATAATATTAGCATCCCTAAGCAGCTTAAAAACAACATTCATGCGGATTTCTATACGCAAGCAAAATCTTGAGTTGAGTTATGATTATTGGGTGTGGATCAGCATCAATAAAACCCCCACACGTGTTGACTTAAAAAACATGATTACGCAAATCC
>CM031235.1:883961475-884063109 GCA_018340775.1 Taxus wallichiana var. yunnanensis
TTCTCTTTCCTTTCTTTGCATTGTGTTGTCAATTTTAATTCATGGGTGACAACCCCAATATAAATCCCTCAATCTACCTATCAAAATAATAAAAATAAGCCACTTTATGTGGCACTTTTTTTATATCAGAAGCAAGGGTACCCACCCTCAAGACCATTCACGAGATGAGTGATTTTGTCTTTCTTGAGAAGGGTTCATCCCTTAAGTAGGTAAGTATTATGTTTATGTTTTCATCTATAATTTTGTATTACTAATCAATTACATGCTTTAGTTTTTCATTATCAATTATATGAATTGCTAAAAATTAGAGTTAGACATCCTATAAGACACATGCCTCCAACTTTGAGCGAAATTAAAAATCATCGGAAATTGGAGTTAAATGTCATATTTAATAAAAGTCTCCAAATATAAAAAAATATATGAGTAGGTAGAAATAGGAGTTAGTGATTAAGCTAAAATGTAATTTATATGCCTAATATGAATATAAATAGCAATATTGCAAAGTAAATGAATAAAAATTAAGTACAACAATTTACCCAAGTAAACTAAGCAATAAATTGTAAAACCTTAGGTGCAAAGGAAGGATAAAAAGACTTAGCTAATTCACAGAGTTATGGAGAATGCACAGAGTTGTAAAACTGGAAAAGACAAAGCACTCGACCATCGCACTAAAACTCAAAAAAATGCGTAGAATGAGAGGAACATACTAGATTGGGGTGCCCGGAGAGGAACATGGGCACCCGCGAGTTCCCTGACATGTTTCTAGGCACTGGGTCCGTGGAAATGCTCAAAAAACCTCCTCTGAGGTGTCACAAGGTGTTCTCCTTTAGTCACCTTTGATCGCTTTCGAGTGTCACACTCGAGATTTCGAGGTCCTTGAAACCTACAAAGGAAGAATGAACCCGCATAAACCTCAAATAGACATCAAATCCCAAAAAGAAAGATATAGAATGAGGGGTCGATGTCCTCACTTATTTAAATGGTGAACTTACGATTGAGCGTTGTAGTTCTGTGTGTGTGTAGAATTGTGCCCTAAGTTTCTCTTTTTCCATTCGTATTGGACGATGAGCAAGTAACTACATGTAGAATGTAGTAAATGTGTGCATGGAATATAATGAACTTCCCTCCTATGAAGTGTGATGCAGAAAACCAACCTTTATGTCCCTTGTGATGGAGTTAGATGGATGCAATGGATCTTTTAAATGCCTTGATGGATGCAACCTTAGGCGGTGATAGTTAATTCTCAGTGATTGGTCCTTTATTATGATCACATAGCTTTCTATTTATATGATTCCCTTACTTGAATTTCGTAAGTAACCTTCAAAAGGACGACTACCAAAAGATAAGATGCTCAAACGGCTATAAAGGACCCAAAGAATGTGATTTTGTGTCTACAATTAGACAACCTATCAAAATTGGACCCCAAATTCACCATCTTGGATGTGATAATACATATACAACATAAGCATGTCTTTTACTATAATGAATATGCATTTGCAACTTCTATAGCGTTAGTATTAGATGTCAAGTATCTCGTAAAATATTTTTAACTTGTCATATTCCTTATTAGTCTCAACTCTTTGTGAGTCTCATTAACATGCATTGCTTTGTAAAAATCATAGATAATAAACTTCAAATTATAATTTTCGTATAACATAGTTTTGATAATCAAAATTTTATGGTTTTACATTTATTATATGGTGGTTTACTTGACTTGTTTTCAATGGGAAGAATCTACTACTAATATCTTTGCTTTATGACAATTTACTCACGGTGTAAAGTTCATTTGAAAATATCTTTTATTACAAAATGTACTTATGTTCTAATCGCGATGTCAAACATACACATTATAATCGCATGTATGTAGTTACTTATATTGAAAGGTTTCTTGTTTTGTGTAAACATTGATTGAAAATGAAGTAATATTCAATCATAGAAAATTGTTCTCCAATGGTGAACAAAGTTGAATATAAGCTACACTTGACTATGATTGAGTTTCACTTTTTTTTAGTCTACAAATTAATTTTCATGTTTCCATAGTAATGAGAGTTACAAACTCAACGATGATATTGTAGCAATTGCACATGAGTTGCAAATTACGCCGGAAGGGATATCCATGCATAATCTTGTATGTGCACTTCAATCTCATACAACCATCAAGAGATGATCTCTCCATCATTTCCAAGCATTAAATTGATTGTAAGACCTTTTGTCACATTTTCTTTTTGTGAAGCATCTTTCTAACTCCTTAGGGATACCACTCCTTTTCCTCCCTTTTCTCCACCTCCCACAACTTAGCATTCTAGATAGTGTAAATTTTTATGAAAGAAGTTCAATGTCAACAATGTGGTCTAGATCACCATGTGGTTTATTTTTAAAGAAACTATACATAAATTTCGATCTTTCTATATAATTGTTGGTTTGACATGACGCACCTTGTTAAATTGTCAGCCTATGTCTACGTCTTGTTTTACATAGCATTAACAGTAACATCTACAAGAACATTATTCTTGTATGAAATGATGGATCCTATTTGCATAGATGTTTGATAGAAGAACATAAGTTTCAATATTTTGAAGGTCAGTATTTTGAGAGTTTTATTCATATGGCTTGTGCATGCTTACACATTTTACAAACATATCTACCACGACACTTCCAACTAAAACATATGACAAAAGTTGGTTCTCCATGATGTTGTTAGTACCAATGCTTTGAAAGAATCCTTGCATAATTCATTGCATACATATCTTGTAATCATGACAGTCCATGAGGCCACATCTAGTTTAAGACATTTTTTTGAAGAGTTTATGTGCATTGTGTACCCCTCCACATTTTGCATACATGTCTACTAAGGCACTTGCCAATACATCTAAAAAAAATAGCTTTCCATCAAGTTCTTTGATGGATGTCCACACATTGTTCATCTCTCATTTTCAGATAGGCTAGGAAGCTAGCAACAAAGGTTGTGGAGTGTGGCTTTAAACCTACCAATTGCATTTTTCTAAAAGTTTCAATATCATTTTCATCGAAACCATTTTGTGCATATCGTACAATCATTGTGTTTTACTTCTTATACAAATTATAATAATCTATTTCTAAACTAAAAAAATAAATTGAAATAAAATCACAGGAGTTTGGATCTCTTTCTTCTTATACTCCAAGGCCTTCAAATCTGACAGGAACATAGATCTATTCTTTTCATTCTTATCACAATCCTACCCCAACAGGATCAGGTTTCAATCATTCTGATTTCCACTCCATGTTTTCTGGAAGTCACAGAGGAACTAATAATCTCAGTCCGGGGGATTTAAGTTTTCAATCTATAGATATGTGCTCCATGAATTATTCCACAGGTCCCATACCCAGAACTTCTAATTTGCAGGAAGAATTATCAAAGGAGGTCAAGGGGTCGAATCACGCGCACTTAGTGTATGCTGCTACTTTCTCGCCTCAGTATGGGGTTAGGCCACAAGGAAGGTTTGGCAGAAGAATAATGGAGTCTTTTTCAGCTGCAAACCCAAAAATCTTTTCGCCAAATGATAGAAAAACCGCTAGAAGAGATGGAATTGATCCATCGCCAAACCAGGAGATTAACGAGGCCGCCAAGGAAATGCAAATGTATATGTGGAGCTCCAGCGCTTCCGCTGTGTCAGATGCAAACCACCTTGGAGTCGTTGCAGATCACAATACCGCTGAAATTAAACCGTCTACAACTTCTATCATTGAAATCATGAGCTCCATAAAACCAATGGGAAACATTGAAAATAAAATATCTTGTAGAATATTTTGGTAGATATTTGGGTTGAGCGCCAATCCTCTCACAAGATGAGTTAGAAGATTGTAAGTGGTGTCATGGCCTGCTATCATCACCACTACAACGATATCTAAGATCTCCTCTTCAGTCAGGGGCTTGTCATTCTCATCCTTCATTGTCAGTAAACATGACATTAAGTCTTGGCGAGGTGAGGCCTTGCCTTGCTCTATTTCCCTTCTCCTCACGTCCAACAACAAAGATAACCTCTGAGATACCCGAGAACGAGCTTCAAAATCCTTGCGAAAGGCAGTCCCTGGCAAATCCAAAGGAACAGACCAAATACCCTTCACAACAGTATTAAATTCATTAGCCAAAGTTTCCCTCTCTGCACTGTCGCTCAGACTGAAAAAAAGATCGCAGGCAACTTGAAAAGTAAGCTTCTTCATCAATGGCATCACTGTAATGATGTCTTTTCCTTCCTAACAATCAGCAAAATGTTGTAAAATGACAGATTCCATTCTTCCCATGAATTTCTGCAAGGCTTCCGGCTTCATGAACTACATGATAGCGCCTCTTATCCACTTGTGCTCTTCCCCGGACGAGTTCACCAATACCACTCTCCCGAAAATCCTGGTGAAATTCTTGGGCTGCTTGTTCAGTATTTTGTGGTCGTCGTTGTGGAAGAGAAACTGGTTGCCTGCCTGACCGACGAATAAAGCTGTGATTCGTGAAGAAGATCATGGTGGAAGAGCAGGGGAGGGAATTGAAATTGAAATCTACAAAGACAGGGAGTGTGTTCTACACTAAAATATTATGCCAAGGTGAGGATGGATCTCAAAATAAGTGTAATGACAAATTTATAGCAGGGTTAAGAGATTTGAAACGAATTGAGGACTGTAAATATCTAGGATAGTAAAAATATCTAGGATTGTAGAAAAATATCTTGGCTTGTAGAAAAATATCTAAAATCCGGCAACCTGTAAAGTTAATCATCGAAATTTGACACTTTCAAAGCGGGCATCTTGAGGTGAACGCCTACCGCGAAATATATGATTTCTTCATTTCCACTATAACAAATTCAATGTACTCTCGATACTTGAATTATATATTCCTTGGAGTAGTAAGAAAATAAGTTATGATAGGGTAACATAAACACCTAAATTTTGTCTTTGACACTTGTCAATAACATTTTTAGCACACGTGGACAATTGGCATATATTTGACTCTTTAAAGCACACTTCCTCATATATATTTACCCATATACTATTTTGGCAATCTTCATTTTCTAGTCATACTTACTCAAGATCAACACATTCTATACAAGAACACCCTCAAAATCCTAAACACACATTATCTAATCATCATATCCATGCTCTTTTTATAATACCAACAACCTAAGACACCATTGATTGTTAGATGTGTCCTACTCTTCCAGAGATAGCATCTAAGAGTCTTTAATGACTAATTTTCAAATTTGGTAAATTCATTAGGTCACCCTAGACATTTTTGTGAGTTAGATATGGTGGGAAATCAAGGAAGAGTCACCCATATATGAAATTGACCCTTAAGGTCATTCCTTTTCTTTTATCTCTCTTAGAGCATCCCTATTACCTAAGGTACCCTTGCACTTCTTAGAGATCATTACACACAATTCATAAGCACATTTCAAATCTTCAAAGATCAACGATGTAGTTGTTCAATTATCCAAATTTGTATGCAAATAGGTCAAAGTTTCAAGTGCCAAGAGTTGATTTTCAAGAAAGGATCACATATAAATTGCAGTGATTTTGCACGCATTCATAAAGGTGGGAGAAATTCATGCCATTTGAGCTCTCTTTAGAGTAGCAATATATATGAAACACTCAACAACCACATGGGTGTGTTGAGATCAATCGAATAAAAATTATAACCTCTTTTAAATAAAAAATGTGTTTCTAAGGTTTGGAAAAAGGAGAGATTGTACAAGTTTCATCACATCAAATCAAAGAGATGAACACATCAAAACTGGACTATAGACACAAGTGAAGGGTTCCAACTATTTTCGGGCCTATGACCCCTTTAAACACTACCAATAAACCTAAAAATGTTGTTAGATGGAGTCATCCAACTTTGTTGGCAGTGTTTAGGTAACTCTTTTACCTCTACTTTTCACTTGAGCCCCTAAAATTACCTTCCAAAGTTGATTCCACTCATTGTCATTCTTTGTACATCACTCCATGCAAAAAAAAGGTTTAACCTTTCCTTTGCATACTTTATAACATTATCTCTCTACGTTGTCATTATAAATATTCAATTAAAATCTAATTCATGTTCATATTATTATAATTTATTGTCTATGTTTAATAACCTAAATTAGAAGACCTAAGATAAAATCCTTTGTGATAATGCAACCCACCCTCAATGGACACCACATTAGTGGGAGGCGTGATAATGTAGTTGAAATCGTGGGGACAAATACAATGTTTAAATCTCACATCCTTGGTATGGTGTAATGTCGAAGTTAGGGCTCAACAATGTCCCCAAGTACCCTTAGCAAAATAACTATTTGAATTAGGACATCATTTGATTTATTTATGTGGTTGTGCATAAAATAGTCAAAACAAGTGAGTGACTATCGTAAAATTAACTAGTTGTTTTCTCATAAGATTAATGAGGTAGGAACTAAGTGAAGATAATAATACAATGCTTAAATGAAAAAACTTAAAATATAGAAATTGAATACCATAGATAAAACCTTAGCTTTTGCACCAAAATTGCTCTATATTAAAGTGCTACTTAAAAACTCTATGATTGTTTGATCACCCTTGTGTGTTTATGATTTATATGTGAGTGACAAATAGATAATTTGTGAATCCTTGTGGTTCAAATGAAATACAACACATAAATACATTTATAGATAATTAAATTCAAATTAGGACCATATTAGCGTGTAAACTAACCTTCAATAGTTATAACTTAAAAAGATCAAATGAAGGGAAGAGTGTACCCCAACTTAATAAGGACCAACAAAAGGAGATAGAGGCACCGAGGGCACTTTTGAAAAATATCGGGTGTGTTTGGGCAATTGTGGCATAAAGTTGAAGAAGCGCATCTGATGCACAATAAATGTTTGGGAATTAATAAGAAAGGAAGAGGACTAGTGGAAGATGACAAATGCACTAATAATGCTTAATTTATACCAATAGTTGTGAGATAAACAAGTGCGCAAAAAAACTTATGAAGTTGCACTTAAAAATGCCCAGGGCCCTTTTTGGTGTCTACATTTCCCCCACTTTGAGATGTGTTTGTGTAAGCATGCACTTCAAAGTCAAGAAAGATATATAAAGGACACAACCGCACATTCAAATTTCCACAACTAACACAAATGCACTTGAAAATTTCTAAAACTACTTTTTTTTCACACACATGGATAAGGGAAAACAAAATAATGTTGAAATATTGAACATTGGAATAATAATACTTCATTGAAAATTACATGAAGATGGAGTGGAGTTATAAACTCTATTAGACACATGTATCCACATCCGAATCACTAAAAATAGAGTCGACACATTATTAGACACATGAATCTAAATTTTGAAAAAATCAAATTCATTGGAAATCATAGTTAAAATACCATATTAGACAAGAGCCTCCAAATATGAAAAAATAGGAATAACTAGAAATTGGAGTTAAACAACATATCAAACACAAACCTTCAAATTCACCATGTTGGATGTGATTATGCATATGCAACATAAGCATGTCCCTTATTATAATTAGTAAGGTGTATACCCCTTATTAGATATGAGGTCACTGATTCAAACACATATATCAAAGAGAAAGATATTAGGTATAATATTAGGGTAGGAAAATATATAATAATTTTGGCAAAGATATGGTGATTAGTAATATACATCAAAGATATATTGCCCCATTTTACCCGAAGATATCTAGATCAAATTGTAACATAGTAATATACAAAGTCAAAGTATTGAGTTCATAGTACTCAAAATATGGAAATGATTAATAGATACCCAATGCAATGTTATACAACAATGACATAAACATCGGAAAGTAAGGAACATACTAAAAACATAAGTAAACATAACAAGGAACATAGAAAACAAACTATACATGTGATAAGGCACACAAAAGACACTTCATGTAATCATAAATATGGAAATGAATATGAAATAAAAGTAGGCATTGGAATAGTCTCAAGCACATGGAAAGCACATATGGCAATGAAATAATGTAGAGCACATGGAAGCACATTAAACATAATGAAGTAAATTAGGAAGTGAAATCACATCGGACACATGGAGGCATATTTAACGCAAGGAAACATACCAAGCCCAAGGAGAGCACATTAAAAACATATGAAATGTAGTTATATTATAGAACATGGAGGACATATGGAAATCAAACTGGGTATACATACACATCAAAGGCATATAGGAAGTCAAACATGCAATCATATTAAAACATAGGCACATCAAAAATGACACCCAATATAACATGCATGTAGGGTTAATAAACATATAAATAAGATGGATATATAAGCATATAATGCACATCAAGGGAATCAAGTACATGATGATGAAAATATGAGGGGAAAGATAATGGTTACCTTACTTCCCAATCCAAACTCCTAAAGCTACACTAACTATTTATGTATCACATAGACCCCATGATAATTCTTATAACAATGATTTTTATTTATTCAAAGACCAACTACAGACATTTTATAAAACACGAAACACCCTCCTTTATTAAACTAAACACATAAATATGAAGATGACTATGACATTCTATTTGATGGACTTTGCGCTATCAAACTCTCTCTTAGACTAATGACAATTATCCCCTCAAAGAAGCTCTATATTTTCTTACTTTCTTTTTTTTTTCGCTAAATTACCCCATCCTTATTTCCTTGCTTCTTGATCCAACCCCTTGGAAAACTAAAATAGATGCTTCTCTTTGATCCCTAACAGTCCTTATGATTTTTTTGACATTTTCAGCAACTCTAAGCATTCCCAAGATGATTGGAAGCATACCCATTATTACAAATTTGGACTTCTAGGTTGTTATTTGTGTGCACAAAGAGTGTGAGAAAAACTACCGCGATGTTGCATAATCACATATTTGTGCATACCAATAGTTTTTAACCATTGCATAGGTTTCATAACTATTATAAGTTTCATAGATTGACCCTTTTACAACTACCACCTACATAAACCAAGAGTTTCATTTTTCACTAAGGAAAGGTCCCTGGACACAAGAAACCATTTAAAACCCCTCTTAAAAGAATTTTCCTATACAAGTGAACTTTAGGAACAATAAGTAATTATTTTTATCAACTTCCACATGAATGAAGAAGTCACATGATACCAATTCATCATCAATACACACACAACACATATGTAGTCTTTTTGGGTGATGCAAGATTACTTGTGGACCCAAATGTTCTTGAATCATACATGCTAGGTGAATGAAATGAAATGTGAAATCTTGTTCATGAACATTCTTTGACTTCAAGAACTAAAATATTCAGTCTAGAAACTTTCATTCATTCATCCACATTGTCTATTTCTTTTTATTATTAGTTCACATCACCAAATACATTTTGTACTCCTTCCTCTTGTCTTTTTGGTGACTCATGAGTCAATCATTGATTCTACCTCATCTCTTACCTTCTTAGGAAATTATTATACCCAATCTATTAATGAAAAATATAAAATTGTGCTTCCTCCTCTTATTTGTCCCTCGTAGTAAGAGAACAAATAAAAACATTGAAAATAACCAAGATACCAATCCCTTATGGGAGCTCAATCTCACATGAAATTGATGCATACTTAGTCAAGACATTATAAGGCTTAATATTTTTTCATTTCAACTTGTCATAAGTTCCTCTTGGGATTATTTCCTTAATTTATCAAAGACCATCTCTTTAGCTTCAAATTCTTATTTCCTTATTGGCATCAACATGATGCTTATATCTTGATGTGTTCTTCTCTAAGCTTTCCTTCACTCGTTGGTGTACCTCATGCATATAGCCTCAAAAATCCTCTACAACATTTTTTATACCCAAAACCATAGAACTTCTCAACTCATCAATGCCTTTAGGATTGTACCAAAACACAATTTGAAAGGGCTATTTGATGCACTTCAATTCACCAAGTAGTTTTATGTTAAATCACATGTCGGTGTAGAACCCCATAGTCTTGGCTTCTTTCCAACCAAGCACCTCATTGAGAAGCTTATCTTTTCCATATGTTTTTCTTCCACAAAGTGTGCTAAAATTGGCCCAAAATTTCCATGTCCCTATATATGACAATCATCTTTAGCATCGGTGTAACCTTACTACTTCTTTAAAGAAAAATTAACAACATTAGTGACATCACTTGTCTTTTTACAAGCTATGAAGTGTGCCATATTAGACAAATTATCTACCAAAATAAATGATTTGTATTCTCTATGATCTAGTATGACCCATCCATGTGATATCTTACACCTATTGATATCATGTTCTTCCTATGTATTTATTTTATTGTATATTCTATGTTTATAGTGTGTGTGACACTATATTTTACGCCTTAGCTATGCTTGGTCTACATCTTATATTCATGAATCACATGTGTACTCTTATTTGATGTAAATTGGGTGTGTGTAATCCTATTTTTCATGCATAATCTTGTTCGATGTGTACTATTGTTTGGTGTGGGAATCTTATTTGGATTGCACACTTCTCTTTGATGTGCTTCAATGTGTTTTCTTTGCTTGTTTCGGATCAAAGCTTCTTAATTATTTTATGCATTTTTGTATGATCAATATGGATTTTTTTACACTTCATGATCATTATTCCTAAATTTCTTTCTACACATGATTGCTTATCTGTGTGACATTATTTATGTGTTGCTTAGATTTATCATGTGATTGATATGATTTAGCGTGCTTCTTTTGATTTATTTATTCTTAATGTGTCGTTGTTATTATCTATACTTTCCATGATTAGCATGTATTCTTACCACAAGATCATTGTCCCTATAATTTCCTTTATATACATGATATAGTCGTCATTGTTTCATGGCTAGATTGATAATGAATATGATGGGATTATGGTGTCATGATTTGTATCATGCTCAATTCTTTATTACTACTTGCTCGTGTTGTTATGATCTACATGGTGCGCCTCTTCAAGACACATAAATTATACATGACATTAACATATTGGACATCGTATTGACCACATTGTTTATTTTTGGGGAATATCCTTTAAATTCCTACATTACTTACATCTTTTATGGCTTAGGGAATCACCCTATTATGATCTTATAATGTTTTATCTTTCCTATTTTGGTGCATTATCTTAATTAAATTACATGATTTATATCTTCTCACTTAGGGCATGAATTAGTTATTTTACTTACATTGATTATATTATGGCTAGCATAAAGGCATCTTGTGATTAGATACATGCTTTCTTTATGATGATATTAATATATGTTACACGCATATAAATGTTCTTTCATATCATACAAAATTGCATTCAAAAACCAATGTCCAAGACTCAAACACACATTTTGTTAGTTCCCATCCACTCCCATATATACAAAGAAACCACCAGATTCAATGGAACTCATTTATGGAAACCAAGGTTAAATCTATGCCTACCTTTTCAAAGTTGATTATCGTAAATATACCGATTCGTTCTCGTTGCAACACGACAAGTGTAGTACTATGAAACCCACTTTCAAAACTAGTTCCCAAAGTGGTTTTATAAAAACTAAAGTTTATTACAATTGTCATAGTGAAACTATAGAGGTATGTGTGCGTAGAAATTTGTTTCCCAACACAAATCCCTAAACCCCGAGACAAAACCAAAACAAATTCCCAACTTTTTGCAGTTGTCCCAAGCTACGAAAATAGCCACATGGGATCCTACATGTGTGCCATTAATTGATCAAGCAATCATATTAAGTTGTTTTAAAGGTTGATGTGACATTCCCTATCACCAGGGAATAAGGTTAAACCTTGACTTCTCCACTATGAGAGTTAGAAAGGTACTTTGCATGTCATTTCAAAATGTCTCTATTAACTTTGCAAGGTCTTTAGCGAGGAGTGTTTGAATAAAACCCAACATTCAAATCGTATATATTTTCCAATTTAACTCGCCTAAGTTTTCATTTCGTCTTGATTCATGATTTGCAAGCAAGGTTAACACTAAAAAAAGTCATTTCGAGTTGTGCGTAAATCAAAGTAATTTTTAACATTTTGAGCAACAAAAGTCGTTTTATTTAACCAAAACATACTCATCATTTGGTTTTAATTTCGATCACGATTAGAAAGGGAAAACTAAAAGAGAAATATGCTAAAAGAGAGAAATCCATGTATGTTGAATGAGGAAGTGGTGGATAAGGTGCTCTAGATCTCACCTGGTGGGGACATACTCGTTATCCAAGAGATCACATTTCGCTAAGGCATTTTGTTAAGCGATTCACATGTCTTCTCTAGAAGTGGCATAATGTCTACCATAGCACTTAAAACAACAAAATCTACCAAAAAAATGTCATGTCCATTATGCTTTAATGGGTGAACAAGCGTGTTCCAAAACTCTTACCTTGTGAGAAGGTAAGAGAGTACGTTGGAAAATATAAATGGATTGGATTGGACAACAATTGCTTGCATTTTTGTGTGCTTCTACTAATTCATACAAATCCCACTCCATCCAACAAAGATACTAAATCTCTATTTTTCACGTTATGAAGGGAGGTTCGACTTTCCAATGTTATGAGTAAACAAACAAAGTCGCGTCCATGCACTCTTGTCAACCATTAAAACCTATGTTGCCAAGAAATCTATTTAGAGGGTATGCAAAACCAGTCCTAGCCCAACACATGTGCAACTTACCCAGACCGTGTCACATTACAAAATAAAGCCAAGCACATTACATTCCAAGCAATTAAGTGTCATTTACTAACTCGCCATATATTTAATCTAAACGCACCATATGTTCCACATTTAAGTCAAAGCACATTTACCTCTATCTTTTTCTCGGTTTGATGGATGTCCATACCCTATTCTAAAGCCCCCATTTTTACACAGAAGGTAGGATACTCACACGGGTTGTGGAATTTAGCTTTAAATATGTCAATCACATTTACTTGAAAGTTTGAAAGACCTTTTCAATAAACCCATCAATGCATTTCTTACTATCATCACGTTCTATGAGACCCGTTTTGTGTATATCCAACAACCATATCTATCCATGAGAATACAATTTTTTTAAATGCATTTTGTCAAACCTCTCATGTACCTTGTCAATGCTTTGGCATTTTTCATAAATGTCTACCACATGATTTTTTGCTACTACAAAAACACAAAAATATACCTCCCATCAAACTTTGGTGGATGTCCCCCATTGGCATGACACGAGAATTTTTGCAGATGAATGGTTGAGAAAATGACACAACTGGAGGAACTGGTAGGGTGTGAGGAATGTAGCAGGCCACAGGACCAAGTTTAACACCTGTAGACTACGTTTGCTTGGGTTTTCCGAGATCTTTTCCACATCACACCATATGTCTCACCTACAAAACAATTTTTGTCCTTCACATTTTGTTAAAAGTAGTTTGACTTAAAGAAAAAGTGCCTTTAACACTCTACTTTCACCAACCGCCATTACTCCCACCAACCGCCTAATTCCTTTTTCACACCACGCAACTTCCTCTTGATTAATTTTTTTGGGATTTTTTTATTTTTTAAATTTCGATATATATATATATATAATTTTGCTACAAAACAAAGTTGTACATGCATCCCTAGCACACTCAATGAAGAATTCCGAGGATAACAAGCTCGAAGCGTCTACAGGGTTTTTCATATTCAAGACCGATTAACAACTTTAATACACATCCTAAAATTTATTCCCATTGAGTGGAGGCAATGGATCAATGATACTTCAATGTCACCTTGTTGTCATGCTAAATGTCTAGCATATAAAATTTAAAATTTTGGTCATGACAACCAAACCCACACTTGAAATTCTCTTTCTAGTCAATGTAAACCTTTCCTTGGGCGATTTCAATTGTGTCACCTCGTTATGGTCGAGAGGAATGTGATAACATGATTTTAAAGTGTGTTTCATGTGTAGATAAGTTTACTTATCTTGATTCTTGAAGATACTGAGATCTATGAAAGAACAATGCTCTGAAGGCTTCAAAAGGGTTATTTTTGGTCTTTTTGTCATTGGTGAACATCCTCTGGAAGCTTATAGGGAAAATTCAAATCATCTAGAGGATGTGTGGGAGAGAAATGAAGTGACCTAAGGCAGTTTAGGGAAGTTATATGGAGATAATTGAGGTTAGGAAGAAGTTGAGTGAAACCGAATCTTTTTGGGCAAGGCACTGGGAAATGCATGTTCCAAAGGAGCTAGTCACCTTGTTCGAAGGGTTCCGGAGCCTCATGAAGTGTTGGGATATCATATCCCAGGAATTGGAAATATGATAGGGCCTACTTTGTTAGGAAATCACTATATTAGTGCATCGTTAAGTTTTATTATTGGTAGACAATTATATTGTTATGAGTTATTTTGACAACTTACATATATAGAAAAATAGTGAGAGCTACATCCTTGTTTATAAGAGAAGCTTAACCTATAAAATGTATCCAGCATTCCGTATGATATATAGAGAGAAGATTATTTGTTCGCTGCGTATGCTTCCTGATTACCCAGATTTGGTATCAGAGCGAGTGTTTGCCATGAGAGTCCAGTGCATATTTTTTTGTCTGGCACATATTAAAAATTTGTGTAAAATGAAGCTTTGATTTATGAAGGGACCTCTCATGCAGTGTGTTGTTTCCAAGGAAGACCAATTCATCTACGTATTCCGGGCTCATATTCTCCGTTCACGTTTGTGATCCACTTATCAACTCTTCCCCATCGTGCATTTCTCAGATCTCGCTTTGCGTTCTATTCAAAGTTTTTCTTCATTCAACACGCCTCGCTGTCAGATCTACGAGGGAAAACGTGATCCAAAATGCATTTGTGGTTATAAATCAGGAAGTCCTGTTTTGTGTTTTCTCTCGGTAGCTCTCCTCGCCAACTCAGAACCTCTCGGCCTAATTCGTGCATGTGTGGAACTGGAAATTGGAGGTTCAGCTATCTCATTGAGTATCCAATTCCATCCATGTCCACGTCTTCCTGGTAGTTAAAATCCTTTAATCAGCTTGCTACAGATCTGCATAGCATTTTTCAAACTTGAATAATGATCAAAGTTACATATTAACATCTCCTTCGCCAGAATCGACCTCAGATCTTGATTCGGCTTGGCTCACACTTAATTTCGTATTGTTTGGCATCTTCTTGCATTCTCAGCGAACACAAATCCCCTTTTAAGCTCGTTCCACATTCAATCACGAAGACCTAGACGACAAACACTTGGCCGTAGGCTTCCAACAACGTTGTTCCATCTGTCATATCCATGCACTAGCCTTGCTTCATCAGTAGACAGGGGTCACGACAACGCTGTAAATTTCAATGAAGATCTACGCTTGGCAGTCGATGGGAGGCCAACAACACTACATGCAGCTTGACGGGAGGCAAGTAATGTTGCACTCACCCGTATGCATACTTGTGGCTCAAGGAAGATCCGATTGGAATTTGGCAAGATTTAGTTATGTATAGAGTTTGTTTAGAGGTTAGTATTAAAATTTAATGTTGAGTCGATTTAGCTTATTATTGTGTAAGTCAGTTTGGGCACTTGTTGAGTAGTCACTTGATAATTAGGTACGGGTCAATAAGAGTTAAAAGTTTATATTGTTCACAAAGTCAAATAAATATATTATTAGGGGATACTATTCATTTATAGTCATCCTTGTAGAGTTATTATCTCGGTCAACAATGTCAAGTCTATGAGTCTAAGAGTCATTTTATTTAATTCACATTCTTTTAGCATATGTAGTTAAAAGAGTCATATTTTATAGTTGTTTCGTCATATTAAAAATTGTCAAAGCGTATGTTGCATCAAGAGTCATCAATTGTGTCATTGTAGTAAGTCTAAAAAACAAAAAATAAATTTACCTCACTTTTTAATAATTGGACGCATTTTCCTTGTACACGACGTCCGCTTTATGGGTGTGAATTTTACAAAGAGCCTCAAATCCAGATCAAGTTGAGTTAGCAGTATCATCGGAGGATGGAGGCAAACGGAGGTTGAGGTCAATCAATGATCTCTCGTCAGTTGCCAACAACGGGGCCACATCAAGGTTTGGTGGCACATTTTGTTTCAATTGTGTGTTTTCTTCTAGTTGTGTGTGGTGTGTTGCAATTTATAGTGTTCCTATTTTCAATAAGTGGAAATTTCACATTGAGGGGGGAACATAATCCAATGTTCCATTTTTAGTTTTTAGTTTGTGTGTATGAGCAACAGAATTCAACATAATTTCCTATGTTATTCCTATGGTGAAATGTGATGAGGGCTGATAATAGTACTTGGCACATCATGATGTGGTTGTAGGTAAACCACTTGAAAACCTTCATTTTTGGTTTGTGGTACTCCAATTGAAAACCACCATTTTTGGTTCATGGTTAACCGTTTGAAAACCATACAATGGGTTTGTGATCATCCCGATAAAAATCACCTAATCATGAAAGCAAATGCAAGTAAAAAGATATGTTTTCCCCATGTTCGCACTAAGGGGGAATGTTAGGAAATCACTATATTAGTGCTTTGTTAAGTTTTATTATGGGTAGACAATTATATTGTTATGAGTTCTTTTAACAACTTACGTGTATAGAAAAATAGTTAGAGCTACCTCCTTGTTTATAGGAGAAGCTTAAACTATAAAATGTATCTAACATTCCGTATGAGATATAGAGAGAAGATTATTTGTTTGTTGTGTATGCTTCTTGATTACTAAGATACTTCATGGTAAAATAATCAAGTAAGAATTTGGGAGTGTGAAATGTGGAAAACTATCTACTAGTGCGAAAAGGGTCTTTTTACAAGGTGGAACTTACCCGAAGGGTTTCAAATACCTCGGGAAGAGTTAGGATCCTAACGAAAGTTTAAATTGGAGTAAATTGGACCCTCATAATGGTCCATGTGTTAGATGGGTTCATACTGATTATGGACTCTAGTGGAATCTCGGCTTATCGGTGCACGTGTAAGTGCCAAAGTGGAAAATGGACTGAAAAGGAAAATTTCAAGTTGAATTAGGTATTGAAAATGGTGGTAATTGATTCATTGGGTCATTTGGAGTCAAAATAATATAAGGTTAGCCCCGAAAACTCCATATATTGCTCCCAGGCTCAAGAATTCGCTCCTTAGTCTATTTTCATGTTGAGATTGATGACATCAACATTCCAAGAAGCTTTGGGAGGGGTTTTGGAGGCCTGATTTACCTTTGTCCCTTTGTCCCAACGTGCAAGGGGACATGGGGACACTAAAGTGTGCTCCGCGATGGAGGAGTTGGTTGCATCACTTAAGTAATCACTTGAGGTGTTAGAAACATGTTTTCAACTCATGGTAACTCATTTTGACCACTTTTTCATGATGAATGGACCCATGGTGGCCTTTTGGAGGTTTGATGCTCGATTCACTTTGTCCCAACATGCAAGGGGACACGAGGGACACCAAAGAGAAGTCCCCCTATGGAGGAGTGGTTTGTGTCACTTAAGTTATTGCTTGAGGTGTTAGGAAAAAATTATAAACTCACACAACTTGATGTATGCCCCCTTTTCCATGAGAGATAGACCCTTGACGGACATTTGGGTTCTGATATCCCCATTTCCTAATAGCTAAGGGGGACATGGGGGACACAAAAATGCGCTTCCCCATCCTTGGCTCATTTTCGACACTTAAAACCACAATCCAGAGTGTTATGAAGTTATTTTCAACTCACAATTTTAGCCCCCATCCTCATGAGATCCTCACCCATGGCACATTTTTGAGGGGGTGATGTCCCTTTATCCCTTTTCACCTATTTTATAGGGTGTAACCACACCTCTAACCTCCACCAAACCGGGTTAGCTTGTTTGGGTTTAACATGGGTTAAAATGTGCAAATGGGAGGGAAATCAAGTTTGAAAGGGGGAGAACCACTCAAATGCAACACTTAGCCAAATTTTGAAGCTCATTTGTATTTTTCCTCTCATCCATTGCTGCTGGTATGTTGTTATGCTGCTAAAATTGTTTAGACACCCTCCATGCCCAAAAACCATTTTTGCTCATATCTTCCAAACCCCATGCCCGTTTTGCCATGAAACTTGGACTATAAGTTCCTCTCAAAACTCCTTTAAGAAGAGTATAACATTGTTCCATTGATGCTCTGATCTATTTTGTACAGCCATATGAAATTTAAGGCTTGAAAACTTACCTTTTAGATCTACAAAAACTCAACGATTGAAAACTCTTAAATTTTGGAGTAGAACATCCCGAGTGAAAAATAGAAAAATTTGAAACTAATTTCATCCAAATCTGACACCTAGAAGACACATTTCTAAATATAGTAAGTCACTACTAAGATGATCTTCCGAAATAGTAAGTCTAAGAAACTGGTGGTTTTTAACAACACTATTCTTTCTCTCAAATCCAAAAATAGGCAAAAGGTGACAATTGTGAAACTATCTAAAAATAGACATCCAATTGTGACTTACTAAATTTAGTAAGTGCTCAGTTTGTGTTCAAATTTGTCACACTCCTCCATCTCACTCCCATGTCACCATCTCTAGTCACCATGAAGATCAAGTACATAATATTTGAGCCAATTACCACATTATCCGTCTTGTAGATGACAACTCAATTATGACAATTCTCACTCCGAAGGGCATTTCACAATGTTTACTGATTCTCACTTTCAACAACATGGTTATCATCACTCGAGAATTTTCCTCTTAGGAATGGACATGAACAAATTCATACATGTAGGGAGTGATAGTGGGGTCATGGCTCAAACAAGGAAGAAAACCCTCTCGAATGCCTAAATCATTGTCTTGAAGTGAATTTCACGAGTCCTACTCTAATGCAAAGGTGGTCCTACTAAACATATTAAAAGTTTTATATACTTGATATGATGGGTTTGTTTGACTTTTATATCTAGATGGAATACAAACACATATGTGTTGATGTAATACAATTAGTTTTTAATATATGATATGATGGAAGTCTTATTTATTCATAATTTACTTTTAAAAATTATGTAATGTGCTCTATTATTGATAGGATAATGGTTGTACTTATTTCAATATTTTATGTGCATGTAATAGATATTTTTCATTCAAACTTTAGTATTTTTATATTTTATAAATAAAGTCCAAAAGTGCAAATACCCTCACAACTATTGGGTAATGCACGACGAATGGCTCCTCTCCCTTATACTTCATCACCTCTCAATATTATCCAATTGCAAAACTTCTCGAAAAGATGTGAATGAAATTTTGGTGAGATACAACACTTTGAGGGTGTTCATATGTTTGGCATAATAAATTTGAATGTTACTAACAATTTATGTCCTACTACCAATAGTGTTGTTCTTTTAACTAGGTTGGAGGGACTCGCGCATAACATGAATGAACATGTTTTCATTGACTTAACTAATGTCGATGGGACCCAAGGATAATAAGCAAGGACTTATGCATGATCAAATAAATGAATAAGATAACGATGACCTTTGTAGGGATGTTTAAATATGACGTTAATTGCGAGTGTTGTTGGCTTTGTGTACAAAATACTTTTTTATATGTAAGTGATTGATTTAAATGTTTTGAAATGAATTTTATGTGTGGGTTGAGCCTATGGTAGAAAAAACTAAACAATTGCCCTAGATAGCTATATTTTTTATTCTCAATTTTCATACTTTGTAGACCTCCGGTCATATATATTTGTAGACTTATTGCTATATTATTATACAAGATAATTAGTAAATAAATTTAAAAAAAAAAAAACAAGAAATGGTTCCTCCACCCAAAGTCAACAATTCCCCTATTATGTTTGTTATTGTGGCCATTGCCATTTATTTGAGCATGTTGTTTCATCCATTCCCATTAACACATGTATCTCAAAATTTAGAATTTTGTATCCCATAATTTAGCTATGTTGATATCAAACTTGGACCCTTAATTTCAATGGAGTCATTTGTCTTGAAAGATAGTTATAGAGATGAGGAAGTGAGATGGTGTCATGACATTTTAACACAAACTGGTAAGAAAACAATCAATTATGGATCTACATGGATGGTGAAAAGCAAACAAGAGCTACTTAAAAATTATCAATTTAAGGAACCCCCGATCCTAATGCTTCATACTATGATTTGCTTGGTAAAATATGTTGCATCCATTCAAAAAAAAGTTTGTGAACAAAATTTATGTCATACTAATAAGTTTATTCTTTAAGAAACTCATCTCAAAACTATATCACATTCATCCAACTTATATACACATCCATGTCTCACATATTTTGTTCTTCCTTGAGCATATTAGTAAAATGTGCATAAAAACAACATTATATTGTCATGATATAGATTCTAGGTAGTGTAAACACCGGTTAAATGTTTCTTGAATGTGAATCCAAACAACAAATCCATGCCAAGTTTATTTACACTTGGCTCAAAAAATTATAAACATTTTTTTCTCATCACTCTTTCTTGTGGATTTGGTGCCTTACGTGAAGGAGCTATTTTACAAGCAAAGGCCTTCCTTTTTGTTAACATTCTTGACAAAAGTATCATCCAAACATAAGAGAATGGCAATGGCAATAAGAATGGCAATGGCACATAGAATGGGAAAGCTCATAGATTAGTCAAAAGGAACATCACAATAAATATTAGTCAAAAAGTAATTATTAAAATTCATGCCTTTGATCTAAAAAACGTTCATAGAAAACAAATCAAATTCAGTTGGTTGAAATAATTACTTACATTTCATAAATTGTATACTTAATGAAATACTTTCAACCCCGCCACATCCGAGAGGACTACAACCAAGAAAATCATCATCTTGTAAATATTTGGCTCATGCTAAATAAAAATTAAGCTACTTAGAGTAAATGACTATAATGTTTCCTCTCATGTGCCTCAATGTAAGGGACATTTATAGTTCTCTATATGTTCGACGCACTCAAATGATTGTAGAAACAAACCCCTTGAAGTTATGTAAATGAATTGAGTTATGTAAATGAATTGAGCATGATAATGAAATGTTTTTTTGTTCATAGCAAGGTTAGGTTGTAGACATAATGCAAATGACTCACAATGCTCTTTAAGGCTCAAATCTCGTGTGTGGCTTATAAATCTTGCTTATTGATAATGAAAATAAGGTGGTATAGTGCCACTCTTTGGTAGTGCCCGCATAGTGAATTTCTTCAAAAAAACGTCCTTAGAAGTTTTTTAATATTTATTTTGATCTTAATTTCATTATATGCAACTACTATATAGATTAAAGACCCTCGTAAGCATAAAAACTATATATTCATTTGTAATTGCAATGATAGTTTTTATTTAGTTTTTATTTATAAGAGTAAGTAGAAGTCACTTTCACCACATACAACTTAGAATAAGCATACTATTTTGTTACACCATTGGTTTTGTAGTTTTAGAACCACATAATGATGGTAGTATAAAAATTGTGTGAAACATATCTTATACCATGTTCTTGAATGAAAGATGTAATAAGGCAACATTATAACCAACATAAATTTCACCCCTTACATTGATTTTAGTAGGATATTACATTGGATCAACACAAGTAAAATTTAAATCCATGTTGATAAATTACACATTGGAATAGTCAAGTCAATTAAAATTCAATCTTTATTCCCTTATTGAAAATACGGGGTTATGTTAATAAGTGGATCATTTGATCGATTAGCTAAAAATGCATAAAATAGCTATGATTAATCATCTTTATGTTAAGCCCCATAGCCACCTTACATAGTTACATTCGACTTCTATTTTGGTAATGGCAACAAGAGTATTTGGTCATGTTAATTAGTTATAAATCATATATGTGAATCTTTCGACTTAAATGGAATGCGAGAATGGGGTGTTGAGGGAAAATTTTAATTTCTAAAGCTAATGAATATAATTACAAAATCATGCATAATGTCTCCGTGTATTAAGTTATAGTTGGAGCAATTTCTATAATTGAATCATGTCTTAGCATGTTGGCTACATTGAGACTCGTTATTTTTTTCCTTACACCTTATCCTTCATGAAAAACATAACTAACTAGTGTAATAATTGGCAATTTCCTCGCATTGTTAATGGGTCAAGGGTTTTGACTCTGTCGAAGAGAAAATTTTGAGAAACTTCTTAGATTAGAAGATTCACATTGTTGACGGGAGGCTAATAAAGTTGTTTATTTATTTGCCAACTTTAGGGTGGAAAAAAATGAAATTGTAACGCATAACACAACTTCTCCATGGCTTGGGCTCTGGGAACTTCTCTCCAAAGCTTTTATTAATCCTCCATCCATCCCCTTCACTATTTCACTATTTCCTAAGTGAAAATCAATGGGAGGTGGTTTCACTTAAGTGATACAAGATGAAAGACAAGTAAAATGAATAATAATCAAAATTGGATTCACCCTAGATGTTAAATTCAATCCATTTTCAATATGTTTCATTGGAACTTTATAATCTTAGAAGGCAATATTGGAAATAATAATCACAATAAAATTGGATTAATTCAATTAGTTCCTACACTTCTTTTAAGTGGTTTGATGGCGAGTTATAAACTTTAGAATGATCATCACAAAAGTATCATAAAAGTTCAATTAGCTTCTACAATTCTTTGAAGTGCTTTGCAAGTCCTCTGAAAGATGTCTTCCACAGAGTTTAGCAGAAGAGTCTTGCCTAGAAAATGAGGTGAAGAAAAGGCGAGGAAATGCTAAGATCTTGCCTATAGAAGTAGGGCAATAATGCGAAAAGACAACAAATGATTTTTATGTGATAGATTAAAGTAGGTGACCGAGAAACTTACACAAAATATCTAATAATAACATGATTGATCATAAATCGATTTTGTTAACTCATAAAACAAACATTATTATTATTATTAGCACTGCAGATTTCAGATGTTAAAAACTAAGTTACCACATTTTAAATCGTGGAGGATAATTTTTTTGAAAAATCATTACTAGAAAAATCAACCATAAAATTCATGATTAAATTCAACTACAAGAAGTATTATGCTTGTATTTTAGATTAAATATTCAAAAAAGAAAGAATGAACTTAAATGAATTCTAATGAATTTCAACAAATTTTAATGACTTTTGATGAATATTACCAAATTTTAATGAATTTCAACAACTTTGCAAATTCGCAATTTTTTACATCATATTCATCAAATGTGGTTACTTGGGTTAAAAGCATGATGATTTCAATAAAATCACTCAATTCTCCATTGATTATTGTGATCAAACAAAGGTGTGTAGCTGAATACATCTCTTATTTATCTCTTGCTCTCTCATGCGTAATCGAAAAAAGTGTGAATGCTCCTTTATCAATTCTTGGGTATGAAACTGGGAAATATTGTTTGGGGTTATTGCACTCTACCAAAAGAAAAAGAAAGGGGGTTTGTAGTAGCGATAATTGAATGGAAGATTATGTGCTTATTGAATTCAAGAAGTGAAGGCCAACATAGTTTTTTTAATACTACGAGAGTTAAAGACTTAACGTCTTGGCACACTTTGTGGCACACTATTGCATGGCGAGTCCTCCCAACCTTGTGTAAATGCGAGGGTAACTTAGGTCCCATGGGGCTTGGGGGATTAGAACTCAGGTGGGCTGTATGGCGAGCACTCGAGCCCCACCATCGAGCCACACTCTTGCGCCCTCCATAGTTAATGGCAAGCTCCTTGGCAGTGTGGTAGGCAAGGCTTGTTAAATCTCCCACGTTGCGTGTATCTAAGTGCTTTTTGATTATGTGAGAGGCCGTGTAAACCGGTCTTTTAGGATTTTAGATTTTTCGATCTCAAAGAATTGGGGATGCACGACACATAGCATTACATGAAACGTATTAGAAATACAAGACATTATACATGGATTACTCAAGGTGTAAGGCCCATGTGAGCATTTCCCTCTTGAGGTTAGTTAGGTTGCATTTCAAAGTTATGAAGTCTCCACTTTTGGCTATAAAGCCAAAACCTCATAATAGACTTTGGGCTAACATTGTTATTGCACCATGGTAGAACATAAGGTGGGGATTACCAAACACTGAAGATTGGTGGGTAAAATTGAGAGCTCTTTGTTGGCTAGTTTAATCATCGAATTTGGCTTTTTTAAGTATCGAAAACATGGGGTTAGAATGATGCTTTTGTGCTCTATCGGAATGAAGAACTAGTAATCCATGTATTTTGGAAATGATGGACAACAAAAACATATTGTAGGCATGATCTTTCAACCAGCCTGTAATGTGTGTCACAAATGCAAAACTGTGTGTCCCGAGGTTCGATAGGTATGGATAACAAAGCATATCATCACATACATCCAACAGGATAACAACAGATTCAACTTCATCCTTTCCTCGCTTATCAATGTGTCATTGACAATCAAACAAGTCTATAAGACGTTGGATGTGGATGTTACCAACTCTTGTTACTTGATCATGACTTTCAAGATCAAGTTGTGTTATCTTTGTGAGATTATAGTCAGGAAGAGCCTCTTGACTTGTATATTAATTAATTAAAACTTCTTCCTTCTGCCCAATAACACCGAGTGACTATTGACTGCAAAAGAAGACAAATTTTGTGTTCGAGGATATGTGGAGGCTGATGGCAAGCAAATTCCCCATATAAATGGTGATTTCTGCACTTTATCAAGATGGACCTAAAATATTTTTTGAAACAAGTAATAGGGCATTGATTTTTCCAATTTTCCTCAATCGGAGGAGTCCTATAATTCAAGCCGCTCGGGGGCAAGCAATCGTCTTCAGAATTACCCTCGACTCCGTGTTCAATCTCGATAGGACGACCACTACAGGGACTTGGCCTCTCGAAAATCCTCCTCACTAAGGATACCGAGCATCATAAACCAGCTAGTAATAGCTCCAACGATACCGATTGCACCACTTAAGGTTAGAATCTCCAAGGAATACTCCTGGTGGAAACCATTGATCTCCACTTAGCCATATGAACGACTCACAACAAACTCCTCTGTTACTAAGAACAAGGGCCAAGTGGAGGAGATACTCTTTTAGAAACACACTGTGACAAGAAGGCTTTACTCTGACGATTGTGTGTCACTCTATCTCAATTTGTTTGTGGGGTAATAATTTCTTATCTGCAATCTACTTATTATTTTGGATAGCTTTGGACAAAGAAGATAATTTATCCTCGTCCAATGCTAGATAATATTGCTTGAGTTTTTATCCCAAAAAGATGATGTGGATTTGGGTGTGTTGCCTATTGATGATTTTGATCTGCCATCGCGGCCTTTAAGAACATCTCTTACAAGGTATATACAATTAACAATTCCAACACGTTCTGGATTAGTTCATACAAAATAACAATTTATATAAGAACAAGATTTCTCTCATCCTCTGCCGCAATATGTAACTTCTATGTGTAATGGTTAAACTCGTCATATAATTGCGACATTCTGAACCTTATTTTTGAAGAATCTATCGGACGATCTACTTGCTAACACATGGAAAAGCTCCAACTTTTGTTAATTTCTAACAAGTATGGAGGAAAATACAGTTGTTTCCTCGTATTTATCTTGAGGGATACTGATTACATCTTTTGTTAATTTCTAACTAGTCTAGATTGATGAGTATGATTCTAATAAGGGAAACCCTATTGAACACTAGCCCTTTTAAAGAAAAATGTTGATTTTAATTAATTTATTTATTTTGAGATTGTCAATATTTGATTACATACAACTCAATATTTAAAAATAAAAATCATGAGAGATCCTCTAGTTGCATTCCTCCCAATTAGTCTCAATAACTTCAAAATGAAAATGAGCTGTTTTGGTTTTACTTGAATCAGTGAAGTCTCTTCTTTCTATTCAAATCATGTAATGAGGATTTTTTTACTTGGTTAAAAAGTAATTGTAGTGGCCCTTCTTTTTATGAGTGATTCAACATCATATTAAACAAGCAAAACTCAAAAATCCTCAAATCAAAATTGATTCACACTTCACCTACCAAAAGCACAACATATGTAGTTCTCCAAGTTATTCAAGACTAATGTACATATTTAACTTCTGATACATACTTTTTCAAAAACTCTAGATTTTCAGATTTTTCTAGATCCCCAATGCGAAACAAGAGTTTAACCATACTTTGGTTTGATGCTTTCTGCTTAAAAACCCATGTTTTTAACCACTCCTCTTAAACGTTTTGAATTTTGTAAGTGATCTTGGTTCAAAGGAGGAATTCTTAACTAATGATTCTCCTGTTTTTTCCTGTCCACATATCCAGCTGAAATTCTACAATGGTTATGTAAATATGCCATTGATTTCCTCTAATTTAAAAATGACTATGAACCATTGCCTATGATTTCTTTAATTTGGTTCTAAGAATGATAGATTCCTGATTGTTGGAGAAGTTCATCTTCAAGAAATTTCTTCAAGAAGCTAGATATGATAAGGATGCATGTCTTGTATGCTTGTTAGAGTTGATTCTAATGGAGTTTCACATTCTCTGTGATCGAAACCCTTTCTCATGGAATCACACCTAGTGAAGCATGTTATGTCAAAGTACCTGCTTTCAATGCTAGTGGCTTGCAGTATATGCTGGCCAGTTCATTCTTAGAAGGGTGTGATGTTATAACGGGACATCTGAGTGCCATGCTACATACACTAAAGATCTACTTATGCAAGCTATGATACTCCTCTGCTGTCTCTCTGTATTGTTTATTTCTTTCCTTTAAAAACTGAAGTTATACATATTTGCACTTCTACCCTCATTGTTTGGCACCATCAGAAATGTAGATAATGATCCAAGTGGTCGGTGAAATTTCATCAGATGCAAGCAAAGGCGAGTTGAAGGTTGTGTAAAAAGTAACACTCTGTTACAAAATTCATTGCATCAAGATGCAAAGAAAGGCAAGCTGACCATTGTCAACAAGAAATACTCCATATCAAAGTCCAACCGTGAAGCCATGTAACAATTTGCTCTTTTTATTGAAGAATTACTATTGCACAACATCACTATTGTCTGCATTGTTTCACTTTAACATAACCATCCAAACCTTATTTTGTATATATAGAGTCCCTTCATTCACTCAAAGGTCTTTGTTTCTTCATCTGATATCTCTTGAACATCTTAGTTCACACCTTTCAGTAGAGTATCATATGCCTCTTCTCTTTGCTCTACAGATATGAGCAACTCTCCATCCGCAGATTCATGGTTTCTTATAGTTTCAGTTGGAGCTTTAAAATATCAAGTACAGCTTCCAAATCACTTTGTTAACTGCATCTAAGAGGAATCATCTTCCATGCACATGCTGAACTCTCTAAATGACATTATCAAAGAATTTGGGATGCATGGCGTAAATCGGAGAACTTGATGCAGAGCAAAATGAAACTCAATCACAAAAAAAGTTAGAATTGCAGCAAAACTCAAACTATGCTTTTATAGGCCTTCTAGACTAGCCTTTTCTCTAGTTCATGAGCTTCTTCCTACATGCAAATTCTTGATATTTTAGTTCATTTCCCTAACCCAGTCAATTCCACATGTTCTTAAACCTTCAACAATGTCAATCCCTCCTTTGAAATGGTTTGAAATTCACCAAATTGTCAACTTTACCTCCCTTGTGTAAAACTACCTTTGTATAGGCTTCTCAAGTAAAGACTCTTGCTACACCATGAATAGGACCAACCGAAATAACCTGAACAACCTAAGCACATTTTCCAATACCCTTTATCAAGTTTGAAGTGTAGGTAAAATTCTATGATCTAATTCCTTTACCCTTTATGCTCTTCTTGATGGTTACAAACTTTCAAGGTAGCTTTGTTTACAAAACTTCGTCATAACCACCCTTATATCTCTCAAATTAGGTCTTTTAAGTACATTACTGGTATATTAGTGAACTCATTGCTAAGCTCTCCTTACTTTGTGACTCAAACTTTCATTAGTTCCTTTTTAATACCATTCTTCTCTTCACCTAAAAGTTTTCCTTTGATTTTCAAGTCTTCACCCCGCCATTATTCCACTAAACTATCACTTTCCTCTATCTTAGCCTCTCAAGATATCTAGTTACTACTCATGCTACGTGTAGCAAAAATGCACAAATATCGTGGTCATCAACCAATAAATTCGATGGGGAGGTCTCGAGGTGGTCATTTCCAATTTTCACATGCTAATTCAATCCTTTAGGGCCTCCAAGGTTCTCAATACTCTTACTTATGATTCAAAACATGCACATACAGAAAATATTATGACTGTCATGAATAATTCCTATTAGATCTCTTCTTTTGCGGGGATTCCTTTTGGAATTGTTTCTACCCTTCGAGAAGATGGTTTCTTCACCTTCTTGGTGCTTGTAAAAGGTGAATTTTCTATTTTTTTAGAACTAAATTTTCACCCGCTATTTTTTTGAGGGAGAGAGACTTGTAGACACTAACACATAGTTGACACAAACATCTTAAAGGCTTTCCTCACAAACATCAACAAATCTTGTTGACGCGTGTGATAGAAGTCTTCTATAATCTCCTTTGCATATCCTATCAAATGAAAGGTTTTTTGACAGACCTATGATGAGGTGGAAAATACTTTCTTCCTATCGCGGTGTCAACAAAAGCTTTTTTGATGTGTGAAAGAAATTTTCTTGTCCTGTCAAGAAAAACATTCTTGACACACGATGATAGGAAGGTTTCCTATCATGCACAAAGTCAACAAAATTTCTTGACGCGCGTGGCGAGAAAGTTTTCTTGTTTACAGGAATCTAGGTCAGGTACAATCAAGCTCAAGGACAACTACAATGGTGACTACAAGTGCAGCCCAAGCCCAAGACAAAAATCAAGAGGAAAATCTAGTCAACCCACAAGCCCTATCCAAGGGCAAGATACTCTACAGGAACCTTTTGTGCCCCCACATCCAGATAATTTTACAAATGAATTCGGAATACAAGGATTTTCTCGATGCATGTGACTTTGGTGGGCTCGTTAGGATGCCCCATTTTGAAATAGACCATGACATTATGAACTACCTTCTATCCTCATACAATACAGAGGACGATGGTCTGTTTACTGTTACTATGGATGATGGTCGAATGTTTCAATTTGGTATCGACCCAGCTGATATTCATCGGTTAACAGCCTCCCATTCAAAAATTTACCCATTGTTACAATGAAGGAAACACTCATCGAAGATGATAAGAAGTACCTGGAATCAACTTTTGGTTCCATGTTGATTGTAAGTGTAAATTGTTTTCAATTTTCATTTGGTATTCAATTTTTAATTTTGATACAATTCAAATCGATATTAATTCCAATGGTTTTTTGGCATTTGCAGCTCATGTCAATAAATCCAGACGTGGTGTGGATACGCAAGGAATTACACACCACTTTCTTACTACTATGATTTCCTTCTTTCAAGCCAGAATAGTTTTGTAGGGTCACCAAATGGATATACCAAACTGGGCTATTGCATACATTCTTGCAACTATCGGAAAGCAAAAATTTGATTGGTGCACCTTTTTATCCAAAAAAAAAAAATGACATTACAAATGCAATGCTTTTGGAAAAACCAGTCATTCACTCCACAAACTATCTCCTTGGCCTTTATTACGAGGCTCTTCTAAATTTAAAAGAAAAACCAATTCCTACTTGCATGGATGAGGCGTTGATGAAATTTGTCAATTCCATTTCAAGAACAACATAGTATAAACTATAAAGTTTGTATTTTGACATTAGACTAACAGGATGTTCATCTCAAATCTGATTAAATATTTACTATTTGCAGAGAATATTTTTGGAGGCCCTTCCTCGAAAAAAAAAGGGCATCAAGAGGAAGAGGCCAACAACACGTTGAGGCATCGTGGCAGATTCACAATCTGAAATGGAAGTTCACTCATCTCCAACCACCAACCATTTGAATTCGTTAAATGCACCGAGAAGTAATACCTTAACATTTATTATTTACAAATTCCCATTTTGTATTTTCAATTTACCATTTAAATTTTACCATATTGAATTGACATACAATCAATTATTGTTGCTGACATTACAGGGACTTTGGACTATACACGTACTTCTCAAAGTCAACCATCTTCACCAACTCACTCAGTTCAGTCACATGCAATTGTCTCTTCTCAACAACCACCTCAACAATCCCAACAACAAAGACAACTCAAAAACCACCAATTACTACTCCAACACGGCCACCTCAAGCACCATGACAAGCTACCCCTCAACAACAAGGTATTATTTTATTGCTTTAGTACAAGTTTTGAATAGTACTTCATATAATTTCATAGTTTTTGCATAGTTTAACAATTTTTCATATGATTTTTCTTGAACTTTTCAGCACATTGCAGTCCTTCACCTTACATATGACAGTGGCACCCCCCTCCTCCAATAATATTCAAAATGCCAACCAGAGGATCAGGAAAAAAGAACATTGGTAAACACATGCCAATTCCTCAGCCCCTAGTGGGACACTAAACATTGCCTCCTCATTTCAAATTCCAACCCTCTCTCTCGGTGGCTTGCCCAACGCAACGGGCATATCAGTTTTAAATAATATAACTTTAGATGAAGATTACTTGGGCATTGATAGCAATGACCCAACAGGATTTTTCAATACACGTGAGATGATTCAAGGCCAGCAGGTATACTTCTATTTCAACATAATTTATTCAACTTTCATTACATTTCACTTTAGATTTATTTATTTGAATATTGATTTATTTTATCACAAATAGGATCAGGCCACACAAAGGTAGAAACAAGTAGTAGTCGATGATCAACCCAAAAGCCCCATACCTCTCCAGTGAGATCATCTTCTTCAGATACAGATGGTGAACAATTGCTACCATTTCCTTTAGAGAACTTAATTGGTTATGATTGTCAATCCCATGTCGATGAGTTTATTGTACCTCATATCAGTCAGCTCATAGAATGGGAGAAAAGGGAAAAAGTACTAATCAATGAGATAATAAGTCATTTTGAAAATTATTGGCAAAGGGATAGTTTATACGTTGCTAGTCCAGAATCAACCTGCGAAGATGGATTCCTTACTTACCCAAGTAAGAAGTGGGACTATCACGTATAACAACAACTATAAAGATGACATTTTGGATAAAGCATTAAACAAATTGGAAAATATTAGTGTTGAAGCCTAGGCATATTTTAACAAATGGTCTAAGGACAAGGATCTGGTAGCGATTGCAAATGCCGAAAGAGATAGAGCGGTTGTAAGTATTATCACTTTGAAAACAATATTTTTGTTAATTTGACCTTTTCTTATTTTAGTAATATGTTTAATTGAGATCACTTTTTTTGTAGTTGAAATATGAAAATTTGAAGAGTCAAGCAAAGGTTTTCCAAGTTCACTTGGAAACCATGAAGAAAATTTTATCCACAGCAAAGAATTTGAAGGAAAATATTGTTTTGGTTAACAAACAAAACAATACACTAAGTGGATAATTAAAGAGCATGGCTTCGACCCTGAAAATTTTATTCAAAACCAAGGCAGCTGCAGATCCAAGTTTTCTATCCCATGGAGATGCAACAAAGGAAGAACAAAGAATTGTAAAGAATCTAGACAGTGTTGTGGAAGATCTCATTAGTTATGGGATTATTCAAGCCATTGGGGAAAGGGGTACAGGAGAGAAGCCATTGGGGAAAGGAGTACAGAGTGGAAGCCATTGGGGAAAGGGGTACAAAAATTGAGGGTTGAAAAATTTCATGATTGAGGGTGGAAACTTGATTGAGGGTTTGAAATACTTTATAATCTATATTTGAAAATTTGAAACATTGAATGTGATGGTCATGGCATTTGAAATTTATTATCTGGATTTGAAATTTGAAACTTGAATGTGATGGCATTTGAAAATTTGAAATACTTTATAATCTTTAATTTTATATCTTCCTATATATTATGTATAGAATTTCTAGATTGTATATGGTGTTTATGTTTCATTTGAATGTGATGGTGTTATGATAATGGTTAATTATTTTTGTTTTAAGAAAATATGGAATATGGTATGACACATGCATCTTAATACTAAGAGTTAAATCTTCTTCTCTCTACTTGTAAAATTCAAACTCTTGTATCAGGTTTCTTAAAATTTAAACCTTCTCAGAATCTTCTCTACTTGTAATGATGATTGCATTAGATGTGGATGATGACATTAGAATAGAATCATAGATATGGATTATCATGAATTGTATGTGGACGTAGATTTAGCTTCAAGCACGATCATGGAATCTGATGATGATAATGGATAATTGTTTTAAGAAAATTTGGAATGTAGTACGATAGAGACATTTAAAAGTTCTCAAAATCTTCTTCTCTCTACTTGTAATGATATGATGACATTAGAATGGATATAGATGATGATGAATGATGATAATGGATAATTGTTTTAAAAAAATTGGAATGTGTTAGGACAAGATGTTTTTACACATTTAAAATAGATAAATAATTGTTTTAATAATAATTGGAGTGTCAGGATTATGATAATGATATGATGACATTAGATGTGGATGATGACATTAAAATATATATGGATGATGATGAATTTTATGTGGACGTAGATTTAGCTTCAAGCACGATCGTGGATGATGAATTGTATAAAATTTGGAATGTGTTATGAAATAAACATCTTAATATGGAAAAATCTTCCTCTCTTTGTAAAATTTGATTGTGTGATTTTATCCCACAAAGTTTAAACAATATATCAAAGCATTTCACAAATATAAAAATAAATTAAACATAATTGTAAAAAATCAAGAAATGTCATATGATAGGGTTTAAGTTACCTCTTGTGTTTTAGATGGTTGTGAAAAAGCATATGGAAGGAAAATGAGAAATCATCCTTCGTAGTGTGCTAGATCTTTGATTTAAGAAAACTCAACATGAGAAATGGATTAGTAGATAGATGGGTGAGTTTCCTGACATTGTCAGTCAGAAGTGTGAGCTTCCTCGGATGGATGTCAACCCATGTTTTTAAAAAAAAAATGAAATAATTGTATTTAAATAAATGTAAATATATATACCTGTAACATCTTTAATGATAACAAGAGCTGAAACAAAATTTGATAAAAATCCTCCTCAATCAATATTTGCATCTATAGAGTTAATATGAAATTGAATAAATAACCACAGTTAAAATGTAAGGTGACAAAAATAAAAAAAGTAAGGTCAAGGAGATACCTATTTAAAGTTGAAACAATCCATTATCAATAGCTTCTTCAAACTCGATGTTCTCTTATGTAGAGTGTGACGATGCGCCAATTCCACTCTCATCATTGTTGGGAACAATTGTACTTGTAGTTGTATTATTCACACCTCTTCTTTCGCAAAGGGAATTCCAATGTGCAATTTCTCTGTCGAAAGGAAAGGTTTCCATGGAGTAGCGAGATACATAACACCTCATGCAACTTTCCAGATTTTTATCCAACTTGTTTCTCAGTTTTGATTTTATAAATGATAAAGCACTTGAAAACCCTTTCATCCTCCACAGACCCCAAAATCATTGTTTGGCATAACTCATATAATCTGAAATATTCACTGATGTCTTCTTGTAAGATAGAACTTTGATAGATTCCTCGCCACAACCTTGTAATAGCACCACTTTTAGAAGGTTCATCTAAATTTTTATATTGGTTCCTCATTGTTGTTGCAAAATTTGTTGATTGAAACTTTAATAAATCAACATTCAATATACCTTTGATTTCCATACCCTTGAACTCTGAAGTCTTTGTGAAATGTTCCATTATTGTACCCATGGATTTATGGAAATGCTTTCTTACAAAGTCTGCATGACCACCTTCAGTATTCCAAAAATTAGGATTCATCACACCCATTGCTTCAAGAATTTTATCTTTGGAGAAACGTTCTCTAATTTCTGATGATAAGGATTCTAAAATTTTTTAAGCTTTATTCTTGTTTCAACTATAATAGACTCAAAGAGATTACGTGTCACAGGAACATCTTCTCATTCTGATCCTGTAATAGCTTGACATTTTTGCAAAATGTGTAGTGGTATGTCCCTCCCATTAACATTGATGCAGAGGTGATCATGGATATTAAATCTCAAATAGTTACTGGGATTTTAAGATCTAATAAAGCTTTCCAATTCTCAAAAATAGGTGTATCAAAACTATCTTGGGAACAGTACAAGACATCAAGACTTTGACATACCATTTTTCTCATCCGTATAAAATCCACAATATAGATTAATCTCCCATGTGCATGCTTCATCAGTGTATTGATCTCCTGCAACATTGGAAGAATACCAACCAATGTAAGCAATGTCTCCAAATCAATTAAATGGAACAACAAGTCCCTCACCTATCAACTTCATGATGATATTTGTGCATGAAACCAACCAACGAAGGATACTCCTCACGAACTCTGCATGCAGGTTCATACAAAGAGATCCATCTCATCTCAACATCCTTCAAAAATTTTTTTCCATCTTATAATTCCAATTGCAATTTCTAGAACTCAAGAAATCACTTTGGGTTGCTTTCCATATAGGCATGAAGTTCTCTTATAAGGTCTTCTACTTTAGCAACATTTTTGTAGTTTCTTACCATTTTATACGCTAAATTCATTCTGTGAGCCATACAGTGAATTGGTAGCATATATGGGGCCACTTTTGTTTGTAATCTAACACACAACCCTATTTCGGTGACCTTGCATGATGATGCACCATCTGCTCTCGATGCATACCAACTTCATAGCAATTTCATAATCAGTCATTCCAACAATATCTTTCAAATGAGAAACAACTATTTTATGTAGGTTTTCGGCATTACAGTTTTCAACCATTTTCATAACACCCAACAGATGAGGTGTCCTTATATGATTTTCTAAAGTATAGATGTGGATACATACCCATGCAGTGTTGTCGATTGTTGTCACTTCATCAATTGAAAGAGATAAAACTTGATTTTTTTACATTCTCTTTCAAATCTTCCTTCTCTATCATCGAAAGGCATTTTTCCATTTCCCATGCACTACTTTCAGACCAATGAGACTGAGGTACATGTTGGGCATTCCATTATATTGATACAAAACTTTGAAATCGAGGAAATCCAAAATCGGTCTTCCTTTCTTTAGTATGTGAAATAAAGTAGAGAATTGTATGAGTTTTGCATGTAGATTTGTTTGATTCATCTTACCAATTTGTGATGTGATCGTTCCTCCCTTTTCCATGAGATGTTTGCATTTTTTACTCTTCTTCATAATCCACTATGTGTATTTAACATGCATGCATTCTTTTTCAGTTTTCCACCTATGTGTTTTGATTTTCTAGCCATCCACCCCCATTACAGTCAAATATTGTTTTCCACAGTGTTTTTCTATAGTGTCCAACTTCATTTGCATTTTTTGTTGCTTTCCCAATTTCCACGTACATATTGTACATGTACATTCAGATGGGATCTCTTCTGAATTAGATGGTTGTACAGTTCGATAAATGGAAAATTTGGCAGCCCAATCAAACTTGTATGTCCTCCCAATGGTCCACATATTCTTGTTCATTTTCAATGTTTTACTTTTTTGAGTAGAATTTTGAGCAATATCACAATCACTGGTTTCCTCTTTCGTGAACCAAAATTTGAATTTGATTTATGTGTTCCATTTTTTTGAGTATTTGTATGTGTGATATCTTGATGCACTCTTGGTTGCACCCCAACAGAAGAATATCTTCAGGATCTGGCATCTCAATAGTATATCTTCAAGATCTGGCATGGTATCATCATAGGTGTCATTTGGTTGATATTGTGCAGAATGCATGTCCACCTCGATATTACCTTCCACACAGTCAGTATTCTGATTCTTTCTAGTGGTAGCTATATGGTTGTTGGTAGTTGTGCTATATCTGTATCAGTAGAGTTTCCAAAATACTTGAACAGGGACTTCTGAGATTTCTTAGTTACTTTTTGGGTCTTCACATTACGGACTAGCACCTTCCATTATTCTAATAGAGTCATGCGTCAACAAAAGAACCAAGTTGCGCGTCGAGAAAATTGTGTCACGTCATGTCGGTATAACACTAAGTCATGCATCAGAGGAAACTAAGTCACACGTCAGAGGAAAATGAGTCACGCGTCAGAGGAAAATGAGTCACGCGTACGAGGAAAAACAGTCACGCATGTCAAGAAAATTCACTAAGTCACACATCTGCAATACCTCCTTGTCACACGTCAACAAATTCAATGAGTCACGTCAACAAATATCCTTGTCATACATGCGTCAACAAACAACTAACCCCTTTTTTCATGTCAAAAAAATTCAATGAGTCACGCGTCTTCAAAAAATATCATTTTTCACGCATCAAAAATATCATCTATCTTCATCACCCTCTAAACTACTAACAACAATCAAATCTATATTGTGCTCTGGTGCTTAGAGTATGCAAGTTCACGGTGTTGGTAAGTACTGGTGGTAGTATGGTGGTAGTATACTACTACGAAATCACCTAGGTTTTTATAGGAGATGTTTTCAAATGTAGAAAAAAAAAAATCCAGGAAGAAGGCATGGCATGATAGACACATCAAGAACAAATAGTTTGAGGTTGGGAAGATGGTTCTATTATATGATTCCAAGTTTTTACACCATCTTGGGAAATTCAAAGTCCATTGGATGGGCCCATACATTGTATCCTATATACTTGATTCAAGTGCTTTCCAGTTACAAGCACTGGATGGAACATGGTTACCAGGCCATTTCAATGGGAGTAGGTTGAATCCCTACTATAAATAAGTCTTCTTTATGTTTGTAAATAAGGTAGTATTTCCAGTTAGCCTAGGATTTCCCTTAATGCATTTCCTTTCTTTGTTTCCCTTTCTCGTTTCTTGTTCCCTTTCTTTTTGTTTGTTGTGTGCATTGTGTTATGCACTGGTAGCCACTTACTATTTTCAAAAAAATTCTATGCGCAGAGGACCACACATCTATTTTTGTGTGGGGTGAAGTGATGTGACAAGTACTGGAAGATGGTATTGGAAGTTGTGTTTTGATGGCCCAAGTTGAAGGATCAAAAGCACGTAGTTTGGAAGAGTGCATAGAGAAAAGGTGAACATGAGGAGTTTGGTGTCAGAAAGGCTTTACAAAAACCACGTACAAGGGTGAGAAGTGAAAAACATGAGGTAGGTGATGTCAAAAATCAAGATAAGGATAGAAGAAGTGCCTTTGGCGTTGAAAGCGCATGCGTAAGGATCTTTGGTTAGTAAGGGTTTTGCATGCGAAAGGTTGTAGAATTTTTTTGCGTAGGATTGGGTATGGGGGTAAAAGCATTGAAGGTTGGCATTAGAAAAAAAATTGCTTTATGCAAAAGTACATTGGTAGATGGCATGACATTTATTACGGAAAAAAAAAAAGCTATAAGTAGAAGGTCGGGGTGCATTATTGTTTACCTTGTATTTGTGTTATCGAAGAGCTCTCATGAACTAGGGCATCCTTGAAGAAAATTTGTGTGAAAAAGGGTTGTGAAGATTTGCATGCATAGCTAGTTTGATCAGCAAACCGAAGAGTGGAAAAAGAGTACATGGGCGTGAGTGGAGAAGGTTGTGTGGAAGAATCCCATGAGTGATTACGTCATCTTGTGGAAAAAGGTTTTCTAGGTTAGGGTTCCACAGCTAGGGCACATGATTGAAGGGATTTTTGCAAAGGAGTGGAGCCATAGAGTTGAGAAGAGCTAGGATCAGGAGAAAGGAAGAACTTTTAGTGACCGATGGAGAAATGGCACCAAGGAAAGTAGAAAATGTTTCACCAAAGAAGGGAAAGGGCAAGGGGAAACAAGTTTTCCACTAGTTTCAATGAAGAATGGTACATGGAGATGCAATATCCAGAGATGATGTATTGCTTGGAAAAGAATGGGTGTCTCATGTTAGAAAGATGGTCATGAGTGACTACAACCATCAAATGAGCACCACAGAGAATGAGATGGCATTGGAACTAGTTCACCCTACAAACAAGAGGACACCAGATGGAATGCCTATCTATGATGATGAGGTAAAGGTGAAAATGGAGAAGGTTGGTTATTGCAACTCTATGAGTTTCCCTATTTTAGAAAACCTAGTGACTATACCAGTGGTTAATGTCATGCGTACATGAAGACCACTTCTACTTCATAGGATGAAAGGATGTGAATAACTCCCCAACTGATTTCTAAGTTTACCAGTCTTATCTACGAAGGAGAATCATTTGATGATGACTTGGATGATAAGGAGGCCATTAAGAAGACCATTGAAGCTTATGACTACAAGAAGGGTTCACGCTACTTTGACATTTCTATGATTTCTACCCTGTAATGAGGATGGCCACATGCGCTTGGTCACAAAGCTGAATGGGCAGGAGAGATGGACATAGATCAACAAGGCTTGGTTGAACATTTTTCCATAAGATCTCGGAGGGACCATCTATAACCTATCATTTTCATAGCAAAAGAAATCATCAATGCCATGCATGATGGAGAAAAGATCATGTTTGGTAATGTCCTCCTTACCATTGTCTTTTTAGAGATTGGAGTGCCCGATGGGCTAGATAAATTTGTTTGGGAATACCTAGATGAGAACCCTTCCCCCACCAAAATATTTGAGCAATACACTTGTGACACCATGATGGACCACCCACAAGGCACACCTAGAAAAATGGTATAAGTGGATGCGTGATGCATTCAACACTGAAATGGAGAATACCCGAGTAGTTACCTATTTTACTACAAGGTGAGGCTGAATTCACCATGTACCAACATTTTTGTATTGGCAGGTTTACTCTGGATGGATGGCACCAAGGGTCCCTGTGCAAATTTCCATTCTCCTTCACAACACAATACTTCCAGGCCAAGGGTCAATCGATTCAAAGAGGAAAAGAAGCTAAGGTTTGACCTCAACATGGTAGACCAAGATTACCATGAGCTACAAAAAAATTGATATATCCAAAGAAGCACCATATGTGGAGAAGTATGTCTCCCATGACGTACATATGTTGAAGCCAAGTGACATTTCATATTGTTAGGAGGACCACAACAAGGGTATACCTACGTATAAGGCCTAAGTATGAGAAAGGAACTTACATTGAAAATGATGTCTCTATCCCAAAAGACCCCACCATAAGGAAAGAAGGCACACTAAGGAAAAGGGAGAGAGAGGAGGCCCTAAGAAAAAGGCACCAAGTACACATACAATGCGGTAGTGTAGTAGGCACAAGAGTTAGAGCAAAACCAAGCACCTATGCATGGAGGAAGAAGTCCCCATAGAAGAAAAAAAAAAGACACTTGAGGAAGAGGTGCACGAGAAAGCAGAGAAGTCCCCTACAAAAGAAGAATCATCGAAGAAAAAGGAGTCACCTAGGGAAGAAGAAAAAGAAAAGTCTCCTATATTGGAATCACCAGTTAGGAAGAAGCAAAGAGTAATAAAAAAGGTGGACTCAGAAGAAACAGAGAGCATGGAGGCTGAAAGGGTGACAAGGATGATGAAGAGCATGGTGAGGCTCAAAACCATCCTTGTGTATGATGTACATGAGTCAGAGGAAGAGGGAAATGAAGAGAAGGATGAGGATGAAGGAGGTGCTCATAACCAAGGGGAGGAGTGAAGAAGTAAACATGAAGGATCAAAAGACTCCAAGCCTGACTAAGGAGTAGATAGAGGATGCCGCGGAGAGGGAGGTAGTAGGAGCATTATAAAGGACTTGGTGGATCAAGAGGTGGAGCATAACACCGAAGAAGTACTAAAGGAGACAAGGAGGAAAGTGAAAGTGTGGGAAAGGAGTATGGAAGCATGGGTGGAGACCCAGCTTAGTAGTAAGCTTCCCAAAGGCAACACACATAGGTGGAAAGGGTATAGTAGTGCGGCACAGAAAAAGAAATGACTTACATCAATGATCCAAATAAGGTACTTGCATGTGCATTTTCCAAAGTACATGTGCCTTCAAACCAACTCCTTGCATGGTCTTCTTTCGATGAAGAGGGTGCATACCCATGCACATGAGAAAATGTTATCTTGGGATTTTGAGTCCCATGTTGATGAACCCAAATTTGAGGTCAACCAGATGCATTGATGAAGATACCATATGCCAAGGGAGTAAACCCTCTAGTGAATGCCCAACAACTATCTCGATGAGCAAGTTTGTAACGCTGCTCAACAAAGTATCGGTAGAAGTTGAGGTGAGGCTCTTTGGGAGAAATGATAGAATAAGGGTCTTGGAGGAAGAGCTTGAGAAGAAAAATGAAGAGATCAATGAAAGAGATAAGGAGATAAAGCAAGAGGAGATTGATCAATGCACAAATTAAGGTGTGAAGTTAAGGGATGAAAAGGAAAAGTGTGTGAGATCCATAAGAAGATAGAGATTATTTTAGATGCCATAATCTTGAAGCACCTAGACTGGCCCCTACGAGAAAAATATGAGTCAACCATGCAATTCTTGGAAGACTTAACCCACATCCTCACCATGGAAAGGTGGCCACTCACATTGGAGTTCGGTGGAAGAGGCGATGGCATGCCGAAGGAGGAAGAAAAACTAAATATTGGGGAGATAGTTACTCGGTATTTTGAGCTCCTTTCCATTGTAAAGACCACCACGTAAAATGGTCGAGGCTTATATGACAATTACTTTGATAGAGAGAGATAGGGTAGCGAGCATATTGGTTGCTACACATGAGGTGGATCTAAGGAATTTCAAGAAAAGAACAAAGGAAACAGGGTGAGCATGATAAGATCCTAGCCAAGAGGTTGAGAAAAAGTTGAAGCAATCAAACCTTGTGGGGTTTGATTAAAATCAGACTCAAGGAGCTATATCCCCAGGTCACTCACAAAATGGATGTGTTGGATGATCTTAGCAAGCAACTAGAAGGCATTGTAGATACATTGAATGCTAAGAGCAAAATTAAGTTTTGATGAAGTGAGCACTCTAGTAGGTGACCTACTTCAGTAGGCACAGGTGAGGTAGATGCCTTGGGAAAATATTGAGGCAACCATGAAGAAGGAATTCCCACTCCTCCTACAATAGTAGTAGAATTCTTCTATTCTTTCATTCTTTATTCAGATTGTCCTAGTTCCACTATTCTTTATTCTTTGAAGAAGTAAAGATGTTTTCGAGGATGGAGAACACACATAGTGTGGGGTGATGTTGGACCCTAAAATATTGGCTAAGTACCAAGAGGCACATGCATGCATAGACCAATGAGAAGAAGGCGCTCAGGGGAAAGCACACAGGAAAAGGGGTTTAAGAAGGGTTTAAGTGAAACCAGGGCATGCATGGGAGGCAGAACACAGGTTTAAAGGACTTAGCCATATTTGGCATTCTAGAGGCACTTGAGGAAAAATGTGAGGACCCGACTAGGTGTGATGAGTGGATAAGGTGCCATCCTGGAACCTTGGAGGTCAAGAAAAGGATATTCCCTCATAGGAATATTCCCAAAAGACATCATTACAGAGAGTGGAGGGTTTGCAAAGGGATAAGCATTCACCTATGGAGGACCACATCGACACTTGGCATGTGATCTACGCTTAGAGAAGGCATGGTGGTGGGTGTTGATCTTATATAAAGAAATGCTTGGGCCAGAGATAGAGAGATGAGAGAGATAGATAGAGAGAGAGAGAGAGATGAGATGAGAAGAATGACACTCAGAGAAAGAAATACATAGAGTAACAAAGTGTTGCAAGTAATGCTAGGGTTTAGAGACTTAGTGCTAGAGGGTTGTAAGGGATGCCATAAGCATATGTATGGGTACTGGGATCTATAACAAGGGATAAAATGGGAAAAATATAGTTAGGATCTCATATCGGAAGGTTTGTAGGAGAGACAAGTCTCTGTCATTTAATATATATGGTCTGAGATGACCCTTTTGACTATAATGTGGCTACCAGAACTCTTTTAAATCAATATATATGTGGGTTCATTCTATATAACTTGTTTATGGGTGTAAACCCTCATGTTATATGACTTATCATGGCTCGATCTAGTTTATTATACTTCTTACAATGTTATTTAGCTTTTGTGATGCATTAATGTGTAGATCTATTAGTTGCATCTTCTACCTTTTTAAGTAAGTGAATGTACTTCTACTTCTACAAATAATCCTCCATTAATGGCGGAACCTTCTCACAAAATCTCACATAAAAGAGGGCTTGGCACCTGCACGTGCCTTGGAGTGAGTGCCCAGTGCCCTGCACTGGGTGATAGGTCAACGTGTTTGGGGTTAGAAAGAAGTATTAAGGGTAAATAAACATTACAAACCTTTGATCATAAGTGAGGATGTGTTTGGATCCTTTGGTAATGGCTTCTAAATTATCTAATCTATTGGACGGGGCATGTAAAGGATCATTTGTGGGTTAGATGTGAAGGGATTAACAAGAAGACGTGTGTTGAGCAGATAGAATATAACTCAAGGAGAAGGCGCATAAGGTTTGGGCATGCATACATAGGGTGCGACTTGATAGCATGTGGAAGTATAGTAGAGTACGGAAGTGCCTAGGTCGATTAACTGGACTTAGCTATTTTTGTAGTTCGAAGCTATTTTTGGGGTTGGAGTGTGGAACATGCAAAGGTATGCAGATTTGCATATCATGCCAAGGATATTTTGGGAGTTCAATAATTCAAGCGTCGTGCGTAGTTTCGATCTAATAATAGGATTTCTACTTAAAGTTAAGAATAGGAAATCTATTATTAGAGTACTTGCATGCTTTTGTAAAGGCGCATGACTATTATTAGCATGTGACCTATTTTTGAGAGATGTATGGTCTATGAAGGGAAATTCCCCACCCCTATATATATGCATTGATTTGCATGGCTTAGACACTCTGCCGATTCTTGTAGAGTTATATTGCGGGTTTGTTAGCGCACATAACTATGGAAACTAGATCTTGAATGTATGAAGCTTCGTGTTTTGTAGTATTAATATAAAGGATCATATTAGTTGGATATTGGTGTTAAATATGAATGGATATGGTTCTTGCATGGTAAATTTCATTATAGTCATTATTTAAGTCTATCTTTCATATACTCTAGATCTAGATTTGGTTTATGCACTGTGGATTATTTACTATCTGTTATGAATCTGGATATTTATATGCACAATCATGCTAACATTTTGTGAAGCAACTCTAAAGAGGGACGTGGTACCTTTGCACACTTCAGTGATCACTTAGTTCTAGATGAGTGATGTGTTAGTGTGCCTTGGGTATTTGGCAAAGAATTCTAGGCTACATCATTGGTTCTATTGTCGGGAACCTCTTTCTCATCTGTTTTTCAAGATGTTGCATGATGAAGACATATTGATTAACCTTAGCCAAGATTGAGGAGTGTTTAGTAGATCACGAAAGAAGAGTATGCTCGTATATTTAACACCGAGACTTGATTTTAACGCATACACATGGGTCCAACAAAATTTGTATGGCTTCTTATATGAGAGCTTATTTGTTATCTTCTCGATAGAAGCATGTACTAGTGGTGGTTGTTTATACATCTAAAAGTAATTGGAGGTTTCACACACTTGTTTGGACATACAAAGAATACCGGGAGGCATGCCATAGCATACAAGCAACGTAAATTCTTATCAAAGACTTCTCACCATCACCATCTCTCTTCTCTGACCCATGGTGTCCTTCAAAACTTCAATATTACTTGATCACACACTTTCACACAAATTTGTTACAGGAATATGTATTAGACTCAAACTTATATCCTTGAACAAGACTATGAAATATCACAAAATCTATGTAATCACACAATCCTTGACATCTTAGCATTCATAACTCTTATTATACACTACATGCATAGTTTCTTGGATCATCAAATTGCACAAACCATGAAAATATCAACACAAGAAGTTTGTGTACACAAATTCCCTTCTTGACTCCTTAAAGCTTCCTCCTCATACATTGACCATTCAAATGATGAAGTGCAAAACACTTCGATTCTGAATGGCTTAAATAATCTCCTGGCTCACATCTAACTTGATTCTTGGACTTTTAAGCCTTTCACATGACATATTTGTTCTTTGTTACATCATTAGAAACACTAATACTAGTTCTCTAGTATCTAAGCCTTAGTTCACCATCCTGACCCAACTAAGTCTCCTAAAGCCCAACAAGGCTAATTACAAGCTTATTTCATACATAATTGTGCGGGGACATGTCCCCTCCGAAAAAGACAAGTGCCGGGATATCCCGGATGTTTTGGGGATGTTGGGACGTGGGGAAACACTTTCACGTTTCGAAGTGGCGGGGAAGGGGAAACGTCCCCATGACGTTTAGAAATCACGGGAGAGGATGTCTCGGGAATGTGCGGGACGACTCGGGGATGGTTGGAAGTCCCCAAGACATTTTGGGGACTTCTAGGTTTTTTTAATAATTTTTTAAAAATATATATTTGTTTATTGTTTTCTCTTTATAAATGTTTACTCGTTAGGCATAATCGGACCAGTATTGTATTACAAAGACATATTAAGAAACAAGAGTGATATATGAATACAGAAATTTTCGAGCACAAATGCACATGGACTGTAATAACATGCTACAAAACCATTAGCATACATATTAATATTAAAAGTTATATGGATGTATAACATTAGTATAGCTATATGTATGTTGTGAGTTTTTACTATGGACGTCTGAATGTGGATTGTATGCACGTGGTGGACTGATATATAAATATGAATTGTTATTCATAATTTTTATAAATTTATCTATATATTTTTAATATTTATAATTTTATATATTATTTTAATAGCTATCCCCTTACAATCCCCTCATTGTCTGAAATTTTAGAAATTTTTGCCATCCCTGAAACTCCGTCCCCGTGTCTCGTCGTCCCGAGTCTTAGGTAACTATGATTTCATATCATGGTGCCCCAATATTGCATACTAACATGCTAGAACAAGCCAAAACCACCTCCAAGATTCAAAATTGCAATTTGGAGGGAAATTGGAAATTTCAAATTCATGAAGGTCTTGAACTAAACTAACTTGCCCAATAGACCCTTTATGACCCCTAAGACCTATGAATTCTCTTAGAAAGCCAAAATTGATGATATACTTCATATTTACATGTTGAGAGTTGATGCTCCTGCATCAGATCTGCATAAGAAATATAGGGGAATTTACTCTGGATGACATTGGGCTGCAAAGCTCATATGGGTGTTTCCATCCTCTTGAGCTCTGTTGGGTGGACTGTTTAAAACATTGTTAGGCTAGTATGTTTAAAATGCAACTAGAGGTAGTGGGGTCCATTCAAAAAGACTTGAAATGGAGCTATGGTAAATCTTGTTTTAGACTTTTAGCTATGAAACTAGACTTCATATAATAAACTCTGGCCCAACACTACAACCGCATCAGCGGACGAGAAGATGAGGTTTATAAGACTTTGAAGACTAGTGAGTGAAACCGTGAAATGAGAATATGAACAACAAGATTTTTGGTCTACCCCAGTGTAATAGGGTTCATTTTCTTCGTACATTCGATTTTGATTATTTTTGTTTGTTCAAGTTGCTTTTGCACTCTGATTTTCCATTGGGCACTAATGTTTTTTTCATTATCATGGTTATATAAAAAAGCAAGATTTCTTGTATTTTAGTTTATTATTTTGACCAAAGTAATCATTTTACACCAAAAATACAACAAATACGATTCAACTCTAATCCATTCCAAACAAAGTAAAAGCTTCGATATTTAATGTGCGAACATTTTTGTTACAACCGTATATAACAATGTGGTCATTTTCTAAAGGCGAATGACAGACAATGGATACTACAACAAAACCCAAAAATAAAAGAATTGCAAACATTGATATCAAGTTTAACAAATAACTAGGTCAAGGGGGAAAAAACAATGTACTCACCGAATTCTGTTGACTTCTCTTCTTGTTGTTTTTACGGTCCCATTTAAACCTGAAACAACATCCGCAATCAACTGAGAATCTCGACTTTCCTCATTCGCTTTCGCCTCCATGGCCAAACTTAGAATCCTTATGATCTCTACCCTTTCCCTCCTTTTTACCTCTGTTGAACTTAGTATCCTCCACTTGCATTCCTCCCAATTAGTCGCAATAACTTCAAAATGAAAATGAGTGGTTTTGATGAGTTGTTTTGGTTTTACTGGATCGGTGAAGTGTCTTCTTTCTATTCAAATCATGTAATGAGGATTTTGTTTTACTTGGTTAAAAATTAATTGTGGCCCTTCTTTTTTATGAGTGATTCGACATCGATTAAACAAGCAAAACTCAAAAAAGCCTCGAATCACACTTCACCTACCAAAAGCAAAACATATGTAGTTCTCCAAGTTACTTCAAGACTAATGTACATAATTAAATTCGATACACACTTTTTATTTTCAAACTATTCTAAACTCTTCATTTGCTCTATTAAAATGTTTATTCCCGTCATTTTGTTGTGCTTTCACCAATAAAGAATGTTGTATTTCCATATTTCTCCAGTTTTATTTACAACAAGATCTCTCATCCATCACCTGTGTTGCAGGCAACAACAAAGTCAATTTTTTTCCTTTTCACTAACTTGCCAATGATTGGCTTATAGCTAAATCTCGAGTGTTTTCTTATGGGCATAATAGATATTAAGCTCTAATGGGAGGAGCGTTGAATGCTTATATATGTATTATTATGCATATTGTCAAACAATTAGTGTACCTTCTACGCGATTCTAGTTGTTGCGTAGATATCGGAGCAATTACAATGTTCTCGTTTTGCACTCACAATGCTACCAAAATTAGATGGGTTTCAATTTACACCTGCCAATTTCCTTTGCCAAAACCTTAAGATAAAATATAACAAAAAACACCTAAGGCCTTTTCACCAAGTCTATTTTGTTCATATCCATCAATGATTGCGTGATCCAATTAGATTACATTTTGTTGATCCATTTGTCAAACAATTTGTGCAAATATTCTTTAGGAATTTATCTATATTATCTACTTGGATGGATAATCAAGTTTACTTAAATTTTAAAAGGAATCTCTAAAGGCTAGAGATATTGTGTCGTAACTTTCCATTCTTCTTTAAAAAAATCAATAACCACTTTTTGTTTAGCAAATTACACTGACGGGTAATGGTCTACTTTGATGTAAAATATTGGTTGGTATCTTACACCTATCAATTTACTAAAACTTTAATATTGTTAGGCTAGTCTATTTAAAATGCAACTAGAGGTAGTGGGGTCCATTTAGAAAGACTTGAAATGGAGCTATGGTAAATTGTAACACTCATAATTACAAGAGCTAGAAAAATAGGATTTTTTTAAAACATAAAAACAAAATTACACGATTGCAAGAATCGTATAGATTTATTTAATCAAATTCATTAAAATAGATTTGTTCTTCGATCTATCTGACAACATCCATGTAAGCCATGTGCGGCTGAGAAGGGTGTATCTAGATCTCCACGATCTCCCTTCGTCACTACTTCGAGTGACAATGCTTACTAGCATTTTGGCTCAACCTTTTTCAGTCATGGGAACCATGTGAAAATCCTTAGGGGTCTACCACGAAGCTAGTTTCCCGACTTCGTATTCCGGTATTCGACCATTGCCTACCTCATGTTCGAGTGTTCAACTTCCCATGATCAAGCATTCTTGACAATTATTTTTTTAATTGGAGGACTAGGTGATCGACAATGCGCACCATCAATGCATTACTTTGGCCGAGTTATCCGTCGTGCAGTTACGGCTAAACTCAAGACAACACACTAGTCTTATGAGTTTTAAGTCTTCCGCCACCTCACAACTATCCCTTTCACAGTTATCTAGATCTTATAGTTTGTATTTACTTTATTTCTAATTAAACTTATCTTGCAAGAGTTTATATCGAGATAGATGCCAAAGGCCAACTAGAATCATTATGAGATAAGTACATTCATTATGCTGAAATGTAACTATTTTAGCATTCCGCATGTACTTATCCCTTAATATGCCTAATGGATCTTTGATCTCTCCTCCCATTAGTCATTTAACAAAATTCATTATATACATCTAGGGCTTATTTAAAATAATTAACTTTGGGTACTTGCTCCTGTTCCCAAGTAAATACACCACAACAAGTCATAATTAGTTGACTTAATTAAATAACGGAAAGTTCTCTAAACAATTATTTGATTAACTCAAATTAATTATCTTGAATATTATTACTTCCTATCTAGTTTCTCTTTTCCTGATGTTCAATTTTTAACCTTAAATTACCTTTTTATAACAATACTCTTTCATCCTCTATATATTAGGCTTTACAATCTTAACATATTAATATCAAGTTTACTAGGAAGGCTGAATTAAATATATATTAATATATATTTAATTATTCCTCCGATTAACTATGCCATTAAATAGCTATTTAATTTAGAAATTAAAAGACAATTGAATGTTATAATAATTGTCCAATTATCGGCTACATACATTGATAAATATCAAATAAATATATTTAACAATTTATGATAAGTAAGATTTCACAATTCTAGTATTTATCATTTACTCATATTGAGATATTATTACATACAAAGTAATCATCTCTTTATTAAAATCATAAATTACATATGCCGTTAAGGTGAATACGGTAACTTTCACATAGTGAAGTTTGAATATTAACAATGGGTCAAAGATCCCAATAATTTCAGTCAAAATTCTAGGATATCATCCTTCTACAAATTGAAATCCAAGTAACTCATTTAGATCCAGGCTACGATAAAACTTCACAAGACATGAGTTTCCGCATATCCGAATGTGACGGCTAATTGTCCTGCAAGACTGGAGTAGTGGTATGATGTCAGTTCAAAATGAACTGACATGAACATTAACTCCATTTTCTTGATGTAATTATTTAATAAAATAGAAATAAAGTATGCATGCTATTTTTTTTACACAAATACAGGGTGATAAAATTGAAAATGATAATGCTTCGGTTTATACATATTATTCAACAGAAACTGATTGCGAATAGAACATTAAAATTTCTATGTCAGAGTTTACTTAACAAACTTTCACATGGTTATGACATCTCTATTTCAATTTCAATCCACTAATCATTCAACGTCTAAAGTCAATACAAGAAACCAGTAGGAAAAATATTATTTAAAAGAGTACCGATATTCCCTTTCCTAGTTTTTTTTAAGTTCCCAACACAAGAGAGTAATCAAACCATAATTGTTCAACATCCAAATTTCAGATTATAGCTACAAGCAAATCATGCTTTACATGGTACAAATTTAAATATTATTTTTCTTACCTTCCAATCAACGAGCAACTTAACAAAACTGTCCGAAATCATCATTTCCAAATACCAATTAAACATATTCTTTCTAGGTAATGAGCAGCTCATCATATCATCCAAAAACATCATTAATCAAGTAAAATAAAACTTATTATTTCCAGTCAATGAGCAGCTCTAAAAAAGTCCAAGAACATCATTAACAAGAAAATAAAAACATATTATTTTCAGTTAACGAGCAACTCTACAAAACGCCTAAGAACATCATTTTAGTAAGGAAAATAAAACATTATTTTCAATCAATGAGCAGCTCTACAAAACGTCTAAGAACATCATTAACAAATAAAATAAAAACATATTATTTTCAGTTAAGGAGCAGCTCTACAAACTAGCACAAGAATCACCATAAATACATCATTTTAACATGTATTTTCTGCTAAATGAACAGCCCAACGAAACAATATAGCAGCACCATGATTATATCATTTAAACATTTGCTTTCTGGTAAATGAACAGCCCAATGAAACAATACAAAAACTTCATTACTATACCCCATAACCATTCCTTTTCTTTCCTAATTATTTTTCTTTTCAAACATGCAAATCTCACACTATCAAATGTCATTGCACCAATCCACTCAACTACAGGTTTGCATAGAGTATTATCACGAAATTTTCCAAAAACCGAAAACGAAAAAAACTATCAATAACTCATTTTGCACATACCCAACTCGTTTTTATACCAACAATAATTTTCTTTTGTTACAGATTATCAATACCCTGAAACAAATACCAGGCGAATGGTTTACACTTTTTCCGAAAATCATTTTTCCCAAACAAATAAATTTTTGTTAAACAATAATAAAAACTTAAGAGCAGAAAACGATTTGGGTTTCCAGAAATCGATCTCTTTCAGCAAAAATTGATTTGAGTTTCCAAGAATCGAATTATAATAGAAAAAAACGATTTGGGATATCCATGAATCAAATTTAAATAGCATAAATCGATTTGGATATATATAAAAATGATTTGCTTCATAAATTGATTTGAGAGAAGCAATACCCATTTTAGCAACCAAAACTTCCAACATAATCAACAAATCAAATACCCATTTGGGTTTTTGGAGTTTCATACAATATTTACCCGAATTTGCCAAGAAAAAAACATGCATGTAAAATTCCCAACTTATTAAACAAGCAGCAGAGAATGGAAGGAACATTCATGCCTGGAAAGAAAACTAGAACCAACAAACCCTCCTACACCTCCAGCTCCAACAAGTTGAATCCTTCCTTCCTCCAAAACTCACACAGGTATCCCGAAGGAAGAGTGAAAATAAGCAAAGGAGAAATAAAAAAATATTATGAAAGAAACTTTAGTTGGGCAGCATATTGGGGAAGTTTCGGGCTTCCCAATGTTGGTACATGCATTAAATGCATGCCACATACTTGGTGCCATGTGAAGGTGTTTCACTTTACAAAACCTACAAATTTTAAATATTATTATATATTTTTTTAAAGCTTTTGACTTACATGCCAAATCCTTTTAGGATTTAAATATATAATTTTACAAATTAATAATGCATTTTTAATTTTAATTTTAGTTGTTACCAAACTTTATTGGTTAAGTTAAAATTAATCATCATAATACAAGTCCACATATTACCAACAATATATTATCGTAATAATTATTTGAATTTCCACGTTCCATATAAAACATTCTAACAAACGAAAATCACCAAGTCCGTAAATAATAATTCGAATATTCTCATAAAGCTGGCTTGACATAGTATTGTCAAATAAAATAGAGGCAGTTATCATCATGGTCATAGCAAAAGTCGAACAAAACAAAAGACGACCAAACCGATTAAAATAAAGTAACCGAAAGATTCGCTATCATTTATGAACCGTTTTACCTACGATCAAGGCCTCATCAAGTTTAGAAAGGATCATCAAGGTGAGTGCGGGGTTATCCGTTCAGCGATATCATGCCCGTCCGGCCGACGCCGTGGGTCATGACACATCAGACCAAATAAATTCTTACACAAAAAGATGATCTCGTCTAACCCTGATTAGACTTAACCGTAGTTAATTTAACTTTCAATAAATTTGGGATGTTACATAAATCTTGTTTTAGACTTTTAGCTATGAAACTAGACTTCATATAATAAACTCTGGCCCAACACTACAACTGCATCATGGCAGACCAATCATGGCAGACCAGAAGATGAGGTTTATAAGACTGGTGAGTGAAACTGTGAAATGAGAATATGAACAACAAGATTTTTTGGTCTACCCCGTGTAATAGGGTTCATTTTCTTCGTACATTCGATTTTGATTATTTTTGTTTGTTCAAGTTGCTTTTGCACTCCTGATTTTCCATTGGAACTTGTACCTAATGTTTTTCATTATCATGGTTATATAAAAACAAGATTTCCTGTATTTTAGTTTATTATTTTGACTGAAAGTGATCATTTTACATCAAAAATACAACAGGTACCATTCAACTCTAATCCATTCTAAACAGAGTAAGAGCTCAGATATTTAATGTGAGAACATTTTTCGTTACAGCCGTAAATAACAATGTGGTTATTTTCTAAAGGCGAATGGCAGAATGGATACTACAACAAAAACCAAAAATAAAAGAATTGCAAACGCTGATATCGAGTTTAACAAATAACTAGGTCAAGGGGGCAGAAAAAATAATGTACTCACTCAATTCTGCCGACTCCTCTTCTTGCAGTTTTTACGGTCCCATTTAAACCCTGAAACATTAGCAACACAATCCGCGGTGTCCTGTTTCCTCAATCGCTTCCGCCCTCCATGCCCAAACTTATAATCCTTATGATCTCTACCATTTCCCTCCTTTTTACCTCCGCTGAACTTAGTATATCCTTATTTCTCCCCTTTTCGCCGCTAAACGACCCCAAAATTTTCCCCTTTCCACCAGACCTATCGCCCGATGAAACCCCAGGCCTCGTCTTCTTCCCCATCTGAAACAGGATTTTCCCTTCTCCAAAATCCAACGGCATTTCATCATCCCCCTCCATAAATCCGCTCTTCTGCCTCATTTTTTCTCCATTTCTTCACAGACTCAAAGTCGTCCTTCTTCTGTTTAGCCCTCTCCTTCAATTTAGAAACCTGTACAGCCTTCGACAATCTCTTCGCTTCTCTGGACTTTCTCCTCTCCTCGGCCTCCTCCATTTTCTGCTTCTGGAAAAGTAAATTTTCCTTCACTTTCAGCATATGTTGATCGGTTTAATAATCTTCGGCCTTTCAGAAGGGTATTTCCTTGGCCTGCAATTTATTGTAAGCCTCGCGGGTGCCCTCTAAAGCCTGCGTGTAAAATGCCATCTCACGCACCAGGTCATCGTTGATGTCAATTTCTCCTTCTTTTTTGTAATCTATGTAGAGTTTTTTGATCTAGTCGATGTTGTCTGGCCATCCGATTTCTTCAAGCTTTTCATGGAGGCCAACAGTATTGTACACTGCATCTTTGCGAGGCTCCTTTAAAAGGGTATTCTCTTCTCCTTCTTCGTCATCGGAGTATTCCTCTTCGCCTTCTTCCTCTTCACTGTAGTAAGGATCTTCTTCTGCTTCATCAACCTTGTCAGAATACAGTGCCTGGTGTTTTATGACCGCCATTTTTCAGACCTAACTGATTTAAAATAAAAACACTCTCTTGGCCAGTGAAGGATTCCAGCATTCAGCGGAGGATGGATATCTTTCAAAGCTTTCAGAGACTCCGTTCGCCGTTAAAACTTCTCGCAGGGTCGTAGGGTTTAGGGTTTACATAATTTTGTACCGTTTTGTAACCTTCACATGCCTTGAGGGTATGCACCTCTCCTACTATTGATGGGATGCTTCTCGCACACCCTCCACATCAACACATGATTCTAATGAATCTTTTGACGGTCAACTAGATGAATGACCAACTCTTGTCCGAACTACACCCCAACAATAATATGACACTTGATGAACTAGACATGTTTGGTTGTCGTGATTTCACATCCACTACAATTGGACCTATAGTGGTGTTCCAACTCCCTTGCAACATATTGCACCATCTTTCATTGAGTTTAGGCAAACATCAGCCATCATCCTCCACATGCATTTTTTTGTCTTTCATTGAGTTTAGGCAAACATCACCAAAGATCCCCACATGCATTTTGTTGTCTTTCCAACAACAACCCGATATCACTAGAACAACTAGTTGTTGACACTCTTTTTAGCATTTCATACACCACTTATAATAGACATTCAACTCCTAATTCTATTCTTTTGCATGTGGTCTTTCGCACACCACCCTTTGGTTTGCCTTATCAAGTGTATCCATTGCACCATTATGTGTGGTTACTAGTATATTTAATTTCTTTTTAATGTAATGGTTCGTTAAAGGGAGTGAATCAATGTCATTACTTAATTTTATGGAAGTTAATTTCCAAATGCACAAGGAAAATCATCATTCCATGTTGTGTCTAGAAATTTTCTTCTAGTCCATTTAATCGGGTGTCTAGATGTTTCCATCTACTTATCGATGTTACCATTACACCTTCATGGGTCGTTGTTGGTGGTATTGGTGTTACCATTGCACCTTCGTGGGCATTACGGTCTTTGTGGATAATGTGCACCAATTCCTTTCCATTGATGATGTCATGCATATAAAATTAGACGTTTCCATTTTTTAAAAAAACAACATTGACACTTTAACCAAATATTGTTAAATTGTCGTCAAGAAAATAGTAAATATATTTATTATGTCAATAGGAATTCCCCTATTACAAAATTTGAGCAACAATCCTGACACATCATATCAACATCATAGATCACATCGTATCAACGACATTCCCTATTAGAAGTGTGGATTTTACATTTCCCACAGACTTGGTCACTTAATGTATAGGAGGATAAAGTAACTAATTATTTGAATTGTTGCACAATTGAGAGGAGGAGTTCTTAGTGTCATTAAAGCCACTTTGTCACCATTAATGAATCTTAAGGAATACTCATATGTATGATTTTAGTGTCTTATTGTCTCTATTTTTTTTTCAAAGTGTGATAGGACACGTGTTGTCTCACCGTGTTGGGATTTATACTATGAAGGTAATCAAGGGAAGTGTGTAGAATTATGTTCGAGTGGTGAAAATGGGCTAAGACGGGGCTCTTTCTTCTTAGATATCAAAAAGGAGTATAGATCAAGTTGGGTAAAAACAAAAACACATAGTTACTGAATTACCATACATGCAGGTATTTTTGTGAGACATAAGTCTTTACCAAACTCATGCAAAATATGCCCAAAAAAGTTTTTTATTTGAAACCACTTATTTGATGTAGCTATGCATTTTTCCATATCTAACACGGTGTCGATAAATTCTTAGAGAAGAGCATAAACATCAAAGTGGCCTCGCTTAGATTGGACAACAAAGCAATAGAGCACCTACATTGATTGGGGCAACCATCTCACCAAACGATCAAGGAGATTGAAGCAAGAGACTAGGGTCATATGTTTAGATATGCCATTTACGAGACCGTCATGCTCATGTTGCTAACTCATGTCCTCGATAATTTAGGCATATCAAGATTCCTATCTAAAGCGTGACGAAGGAGACTCTACCAATGCATTCACAGTCCGCTTCTATCATGACGAGACACCAACATCGTTGATCAATGGAATATTTAGTGTTTCGTGAGCACCACCATTATGATAAACATGTGTCAAAATTGTTTTGACCCTTACAATATGTGTCAAAATTTATTCTTAAGGTACTGATGTTTTTGTGTTATATTAAAACACATAAAATTTTAATTGTAGTAATCTTAAAATGTGACAAAGCCATTTAAAAAGTAAGGCTTTTTAGTGATGCACTAAAATTAGCAAGAACTTTAAAAGGTCATAACTTGTGCTCAGGTGTCCAGATTGGGTTCATTTTTTTGAAACCACCTATTTTGATGAGATGAATGCACTAGTCAACTTAACTTGCTCGTTGGAGCACATTTTGGCACATTTTTGGGCTCAAATCTGCCATCTTGAGGTCAAAAATTAGGATTTAAGTTATAGTTCGGTATTTTCCTATTTTAGTGCATTAATTAATTTGTCTCTTGAATGCATAGTAGGTTAGAAAGTTGGCAATTCCTCTAATTTAGGCATGAGAAAGGTGCATGGCAATTTTGTGCCTGTCTGAAATAAGCATGCAAACTTACTAAGAATAACACGTTCTTGTAAACTACTAAAAATAGTAATTTCCACCACCTAGAGTAGATTTAGTCAAAGTTAGTTAGAGTTTTCTTGTGCAACTCGAGTTGGGAGTTGTTTTCCTGTTTAGGAAACATTGTAATTCATGATTCAATAATGAGGAAGGATATCTATTTTCTTTTGAGTTCAATTTATTTGTAGTATATTGATTGTGTTTAGAATTTGGCTACATTATTTAGGTTAGTGTTTATTGAAATAAATTTAATACTTAACAACAAATGCATTAAATAGGACAATCGTTTATATTTATATATATTAGTTTATAACTATGCATTACAAATTAATTTATATTAGTCTACACATAAAGGAATTCAAGTATAAAAGTTGAAAGGAAATAAATATGTGTTGAAATTTATTCTTCATATATCGTTTTTTTATTATTTTGGAGTATTTTCTATTTTCATCGTGTTTATTATTTTTCTTATATTGGCTCAATACTTATAATAATGTAAATGTAAAAATCCAAAAAGTTACAACAACCACCCATCGATGGTGTTTTAAGTTCTTGTAGACACTCAAATTTGGCAATCTATCCTTTGACACTACTAATCTTGACATTGCACACTTGTATGGACAAATACACTCTCCTCACTCTTGTTTAGCACACCATGATAACACTTCATGTACTTGCTTATCTTTGCACACCTCTTTATCAACATCTCTAAAACTTAATTGCATAAAATACATCTAGAAACATCTATGCTTAGGACCATAAAGTCAAAATGTGTTTTTCTCTCTCATGTCCAAAACCACCGAGTGTCGGTTAGGTTGTAAAATTTACATACCAACCCTTCCATATCTGTTTTGGACCGACATGTTTTGAATTAATTCTTTCAATTCCATCACCTTAATGCATACAAATACACCCCTTTGGCCATCCTGTCATGTCATAACACCATCGAAGCATATATAAGCAAGTAAATCATACCTCATTTAGGAACCTGACACTTTATGAACTCCTCATGCAAAAGCTAGCACTAAAGGCACTCAATCTCCTAAATAATAAAATAACTCATGCACATCCATTAGGAAACACCCTCAACTAGTCTCAAGTTTATTTTCAGGTTTAGAGTCTCCATTTTCACCATACAAGCAAGCAAAGTGACTTTTCCCAAGCATTTGAGCAAGTGTAAAAATAAAGTAAAGCATTGTTAAAGCGTGATTGTCAAATTTTGATTGCACCACAATAGATATCACATAATAGGAAAATGACATGTGGTTTGAGGCCTCTTCGAGTAACGCATATGTCAATGGTGTACAAAGTGGTACCCATAACCCAACTAACTTTATTTTGTAGGAACTCCTTACACTACAAGGGTTTGAGGGTTTGAATAGACTTTACTGAGACTCATTCCGAAGGTGAGCAAAGAAGACCCGATAGAAAATGACACAATTCCTAGGTAGGTGAAGCAATCGGGAAGTTCCGGACTGGTTTCAGTAGGTCCAAGACCGTATAGAAGGGTCAAAACCATACGGACGTTATTGACTACAATATATAGTTCGACCGAGGCTCAGGTTTCACACATAAGTTCAAGATTTGTCTATTCTTGCGCTCAGACCACCCAAACTCCTCCAGATCCACATAGAATCAACTAAGTACACTCTCTCCCTTATTTTTGACATTTGTTAAGGTGATTTATGTAATTAATGTTAGAAGTTAATTAAATCGAATAATCACATATAACATTATTCATCCTTTTTATGTATGTTAAATAAAACATTCTTAAATAAAAAAGATCAATTCAATTCCCGAGAAAATTGCTCAACTAAGAGTCGAGTGAACAAAGCCACGAGTTCCACTATGAAATAAGAGAATGATAAGAATAATATCGGGTCATGTGTTCAAATGTTGGCATAACAACGCTTTTAGTGGATAAGTTGGCTTAGGTATTGGGAAAATTGCATGATAAGGGCTTATGTTGAGAGTTATTTCCATAGTATATTGCCTCAAGGATTTACACCTCGTGCTCCCTTTTTCCTTTAAGTAGTATGCACAAATAAGATGTGGTCATATTTGAATTTTCGATACAAAGAAGAGGAATTTCAAATTTCCCTCCAAAATTTTCCTTTCCTTTATAATTCTCCTTCTTCATCACCTTGCTTCCTCCTACAATGTTTTTTTTTTACTTCTCCTCGGCCTATTCATTACACCATTTTTGTACACATTATATGTTTACACGTAAATGTATTGTCTCGAGGAATTTATGTTTACGTGGTCTTTGAGAGATGTAGGAGAAATTTGAGCTAGTGGTTGCTTTCTATTGGTGACCATCTCCCCTAGCTTTTCCCATTAGAGCCCCCTTTGAATCCACTCATGTTGTGCTCACCTCGTGTCATGTGTCGAGAATTCATTTGATATATAACCTAATGTATGTTATCAATTTTTCCCCTTGGGAAAAAATGGACAACAAGTAAATTGGACCCATAACACCGGAAAAGGCCTTCATGAGACATTTTAGGACATTTTTGGTTAATTGTGTTTAAGGTGTATTTACGATGTCACTCAGAATTTTCGGGATCATCTTGTTTTATTTTCCCCTTATCCGGGTCTCGAGGTTCGGGGTTGCTTAAGCGTGATAAATTGGCCCCGAAGGGCTCACCTCTAGTAAATACAAGCAAAAAATGTTTGAAATTGGTTAAAAAAATTAAGGGGTCCTACTATGCTTCCATAACCCTTTGATTTCAAGAAAGAGCCCTAAGATAAAAAATTAGGATAAGGTCGGGTTTGGAAGGCAACATGGAACTAACCTAGAAATAGCACACCGAGTAGCTCAAAAAGATACTCGGCGAGCTAAAGGGTGAGATGAGGTGAATTCATTACAAACCGAGTTGGTAAAGCAGCTCGGGAGTCAACACTAGCGGAAAGTCAATGGTTCAAGTGTAAAACAAGCTCAAAATATGAGGAAATGCATTAGAGGTAGGAAATGCATTACGGTTGGTGAGTGTATATAGATCCATCATGGAGGTGAATACACTTGGTGCGAGTCAAGCCAAAGGAATGAAGCTCAGGGAGCTTGCAACATCGAGAGAATTTGATCGAGCTCGACATTAAGAAATTGAGCGAGTTCATGGAGATTACATCGAGATGGGAGTGAATAGTTGAACAACTCGGTCATAACAAGGCACAAGCTTAGTGTGTAGGATCGATCTTTGAGCTCATTGCGGTAAAGAAGCTTGGAACGGATGAGTCAAGGCCCGGCGTATCATAAAGCCACAGCGTGGAAGCCAACATGGAGAAGTGGGTTGATTCACGAGAGAGGAAGGTTGGAATCAACATTGATGGAGCTCGGCTTGTGGGAAAGGGCGACATTGGAAGGAAATGAGTGGTGAATACTAAAGCGGTCCTTTTACATACTAGGAACTAAATAAATGACTTTGCACACAAGGGTATTTAAATGGCCCCATTCACCCATTTACACATACCTTTAAATTTATTTAAAACACCCATAATATTCATTCCTACCAAACAATTGTAGGGTTGATCCTCAACCCTTGGATCAATTCAATTGTGGCCACTAGATCCTAGGGTTCATAATAACCCTAAATATCCTTATGAATTCTTATTAAATCCTTTTCTTTACCCTAGTCTCCTCATTTGGTCTATTTTCTTTTGTTTAATTTACAAGTTGGAGAAATGGAAGCCATGGAAGCAAGGAAGGAAGAAGCCATGAAGAATTTCACTAGAATTAATACAAAGATATAGGTGTTGAGGTGTCCTCGGGAGGTGAAGACATCAATAGAACGTAGACTTCATAAAGATGTTACCACGTGGAGCCGTGTCGGTCCACCGAGTTGGTGAGGGAAATGTCGGTGCGGTGTTTTCCAAGGGACTTGGCCGATGCACGAGCTTCACAAGGGGAAATGAATTTAAAGCTAATTCGGACATTGAATTGACCAATGACATGTTGGGAGGCATTGAAGGATGAGTTTGAGTCATCCGAGAGGAGTATGCGTGTTGAGGCATCCATGGCACGAGTGAGTGGAACTTGGAGAACTAAACAAATGTTTAAGGTTGTTGGTGGTGTTAATGTGGAGAGATCACCAATAAGAGGATATGTGGCAGGCCAAAGCGGGGGTTCATTTCAGGGACTTTCTGGTAAGAAAAGTGATCCACCGAGCCATTTTGGGACTTAGCAAGATGATTGAACACAATGCCCAGGATGCCCAAAAAATAGCTTTTACTCATGAAGCCATAGCTTCCTCCCTGATTGTCCATTCTCCCCAAAATTGTAGTCATTGGAATTGGTAGAGTGAGAGCTACACAATGTAATAATAAAAAAATTGATTTTTAGAGGTTTTGGTGTTCCAAATTGTAATATTTCCTCATTCTATGAATTGTGCCTAGGAAGGTGGAGTTGCAATTAATGAGGCAAAGCATGATTAACTCAACTGCTACATTTTTGCCTATGATTTAGGATTTTTACTTATTTCTCTCACACATCTTAGCCATGCTATAAAATGTAAAGGGAATGCAAAATACGGGGTTAGATAAATTTTCTAACTTTCTCCTCTTCTTTCAAGTTGAGTTGTTGTGAATTTAGAGGCTTTCAAGCCTTCCTTCTAAAGATTGTAATGACAACCCTTGCCTCTTCTTTTGTAACGATGTAGTGTACAAGTGCTTGAAGTAATAAAAATGATGTCTTGTGATCGATTTCCTATCCTTGAATTGTGGTTTTTACACTATTTTCCTCTCTCATGTTTACAGGTATACTATACCACCTTGGTTTACATTGCAAGTTTTGGAAGAATGTTGTGCTTAATGGGAATGAATTTTTGTATATAAATGGGTTTGTGATGCATGTTCATCCTTCTCATGCTCATCCTTCTTCATTGGTGGACCGGAAATTTGTCTAGCAAATTCCTTTCTTGGTGCATCACCACTTTTAGTGTAGGTTTTACTTCATGCAATATCTCTCCCTAATCCCTGGAAATGTTAGTATAGGTATAGTTAGTTGTTTTTCTTGCATTAAGAGTAGTGTAGTGCTTAGTTTAGGAAGAGGAAGTTGGCCTTCTCTAAAGAGCTATCCCATTCGCAAGGTCCCACACTTTAGGATAGCTCCATGTTACCCAATCACACCGAATGCACCAGCTTCCACAAGATATCCATTCGGAGGGTGCGGTGATTTGGTGATAATAGTTTTTGCGCACCGGTGGGACCACAAGAGTCATATTTTTCACAAGTGTGTGTATTTTTGTTCACTTTATTTCATTAATTTGTTGTGCTCTTAGTGAAATTTTAGCCTTAGGAGGTATACCCAAGCACAACTGGTGACTCCATTGGTCTAAGTAACCCACTCTCTGAGTTACAAACTTTCTTTTTCACCCATTTCCATCCATTTTTCTTCCACATCTTTCCATTTTCCCCCATTCATGAAGTTGTGCAATCATGGCTTCATTCCCATAGTGGAATTCCCACTGGCAGCAAGCAATACCAATTCACTCTGCCTCCCAGCTTGCAAAATTCATTCCCAGATGATTACAATTTGCCTCTAAATTTATTCTATAGTAGGAATATGCAGATGATGGAGGTTACCCTACATATGAAGATGTAGAGTTGCAACTCAAGATGCAAAATCTGGCCCAGTCGTCGATTATGGTGCGCAGTCTAGAGCCACAACGTAAATGAAGGCATTCATGATTGGCTTCAGGATACCTTATCTCGTGGGTTAGCCCTATGCCAAATCACTACAACCTGCAGGAAAAGCTTGGTTTCATGGTTGAAATTTTGCCTCAACTTGAAATATGGGTTGAAGAGATAGAGGCTCATGAATACAATGTTAGTCAGTCCTATCAATGGGAAACTTTTGCATCACCATTTCAGAGTCCTCCTTTCATTACTTTCTAGCTTGAATATCATTTCAACCTAAACCCTAATTCCACCTTGATTCTCCTACCCCTCCTAAAATTTCTTCTCTTCCACAAAATTCACAAGAAGCTACATCTCTTCCATCACCTCAAACAATGAAGGAATCAATCGAGACTCAACCCGCCTCCTCTTGCATTCTAGAATCGTTTTGGGAGGACCAAAAATATGATAGTAGTGAAGAAGAGGAAGATATGATTAAGGAGCCTAGCAAGGATGAGCTTGCAAAGAATTTGAAGGAGAGGGTTGCAAGACTTAACATCAAGAAAATTCCACTCCTGATTAAACCTTCTTCAGAAATTGAGACTCAAAAGTAGATGGTGAAAATTGAATGTACACAAGAGAAAACATCGGAGGATGATGACCAGTAGTTTGTTTGCTTGAAATGCAACATTCATAATGCTTCTATAACTACGAAAGTTTTTGATTCACTACAAAGTTATAAACTCCATTGGGAAAGAGTAAGAATTGGCTTGAATCCACAAGAAGAGAGGCATGTGCAAGTAAATGAAGAAAATTTCTCCACAGTGCAAGATATTTCAACCGAGTGTAGTGATCCTAATTTTCCTTTGTGTTAAGAGCTTGAAACATTTCTAGAACATTGCAGCGATTTACCAGAGTTTCATCGGATGTTGAAATCAACCACAAATAGCTTCATGTTGTGGAGGAAATTAATGTAGATTCAACAACTTTGAATTCAAGGTAGATGATTAAGGAGGTCTCAAATTATTCCCCCTCTTCATCTATTAAAAAATCTAATTTCTTACATGAATTCAAGCTTTCTAATTTCTTGCTTGAGGATGAAGAAGGTCATGGTAAACAAAATGCTAATCCGAAAAACACCATGGAGGAAGAAGTTGAACCTTTGACACGGTTAGGTAATGAAGAGGAAAGTTATCACATCGATTTGGAGGAGTATTTGAATGAAAAAGAGCCTAAGGAAATGGTCATTTCTGTTATTCCATCATCTAGCCTTCAACACAAAGTACCTTATGCCATGAAAGGGAATGCTCAAGAGCAACCTATTACTCACAAGCCTGCCCTCCGAACCCGAATTGGAGGAGTTGAATCTTCCATATGACTCATTGGATGAAGAGAAAGAGGAGCATACGAGAGAAACTAATTTAGTTTCATAAGCTTTAAATAAAGACGATATCATTGAAAATTTCTTGCTCTCATTGTGGAACTGATTTGGTAGATGAACTAATAATGGTCGAAGAAGTACAAGAAGATCTTGCTGCCCCTTATAGTCCTCTTGCAGGTTTTATGATTCATGAGGAGATTAAAAATGCGGTCAAGCTTTGTCTTAATTAGAAGAGGAGAAAATATTAAGTGAGCAACATATTTCAAGCACTTGTAGTGATTCAACAATGACTCCATTCAAGGCTACAAGCAATCTCAAAGAGTTGCACGTTGCAAGGGGCTTCTTGTTGTCAAGGAAGGAAAAGGAAATGAGGAGGATATCACTTCAACACCATTCATCCAGGAATGTTTGCAAGTACACTTCCTTGTTAAAGTTGAAGTTTTGAGTAATGGGCATATTCAAAGGGTTAGATCATGTCCAATTTGCAACATCCCCATTTTAAGATACTAGAACAAGGGATTTTTTTATACAATGTTCTCTCATTACGAATTATGTAATTCAAACACACGTTCAAGTTTTAATAATTGTTCTCTATCCAATTAATGTAATTCGGATCACACAATTTATTTTTAAAACCAATGTTCTCTGTTCGCATATTTATAATATGGAACACACATTCAATGCCATTCAATCATATAACAAATACCATATGCTACTATAAATGACTCAAAGAACTACCGATCTCCCATTTTATGGCTCGGAGTTTCAGTGATCTCCCATTTCATGACTCGGTGACTTACCGATCCTTCATGTTAATCCATGCATTGTATAATAAGTATACAAGGTTCTTTTACCGTTTTTGGTTATCGAAGTGATCCATTTAAGAGGCCTATATGAATATCTGTTACTGATATTCATCTGACATCCTGCATCTTAAACTAGGTGATTAGGACAACGCAACCAGCACTTGCGATACTTTGGCCAAAGATTTTCACATGCTTTGCATGATCATATTCCTAGATGTTATACACATCAATGGAATACGTCCTTCACCTCACTTCGTCTGTTATCTAGAATGGTCTTTCTTGATCTCTATCAGTCCTTCCGTCTAAGGTCAAGCTCTAACCCCAACTAGCAATATGAACGAGTATAGGAAGTCACTCATGGTAACTAAAGGTATGCAGACATACTGTGTCATCCCTAGGCGACTCCGTGTGTCTAGTTACCTTTAGTCCTCCGGAGTCACTCCATATACGCGATCACATTCCTATCCTTGTCTAAGAAACTTAGTCCCAACTTATGTAAACTTGATGAATTGATTCGGGAGGGCGTTGTAACATGTCAGCTACAACATTGTGTCGTCATGAAGGCCCCGCCTTCATGAAGACACCATATTGCAGCTGGCGTGTGCCAAGGTCCTACGGAATCCTCTCATCAAGGAGTACACATCCAGCTCGAGTGATTGGATTATAATCTTAATATTTAAGATCAATTTTCAGCAACCGCGCTGATCCTTTAACCTCGTCATTCATTACAGTTGTATATAGCTAAGAGAGACTCAATTTGTCTTATAGCTTAATATACGTTTACTCCTCCATATCGAAGGATCGTATATTTCCATCTTGGTTCCTTTCTTTAAGCTTGGACTAATAGTCCACTACAGCTTAACGTAGTAAGTTCAACCTTTTAAACTTAACCAAGTTTTACTCCCAACTGTAATTAAATTTAGAATTCCATCTTATTAGATATCATTTACACGAGGTCCCTTCTTAAAAGAAGGTATTCAGCTATCCTCCTGAACCTTACTTCAGTTAAGGTTTGTTAACAATAGATATGTTTCCCATATCTAATATTTTCTGAATTTAAACATTTCGAGGATATTAACGAAGTCCGAATACAAGGTTCAGCTACTCCTTTGTTATTTGATATTCCTTAGCTTATAAACTAATCCCGAATATCATTCAATTAAGAGTTCATATTCACCTAAATCCATTTTAATGTCAATTTAAAATTCATATTAACCCAAGTATGAACTAATTGCACATTCCAACTTAAAAGTTGCATTCAAGTAAAGAATAGATATTATATCCTTTTAAATCTATCCACTATCATTTGAATAATTCCCAATCAATGAATAATATTATATTCTCAATTTTACTCAACCAGATTTCAAATGATACAACCATTAAATATCACACTTTTCCTTGTATTCATCCATAAGATTTACAATCTATACAATTACCAGTCCAACAACTGGACTTCGTTTATACCAAACAACATTACAACACATAAGGATAGAAGAATGTAATTTCTTCTTTTCCCATTTCCTCGTAGAGGAATATTAGCTATCAAATACGATCCATCCTTAGCTATTCAGAAGAAGTATCAGAAAACAACCATGTCTTCATTTTTACTCAAGAACCATCTGCAAAATTTACTTGCACGGGTCAGTTCATTGAACTGAGCATATTAAGCACTTGTCATTAAAATGAGGTGCTTTCAATTAACTGTCTCAATAAAAGAACCCTGCTTTTATGAAACGTTAAAAGGAACATCATCCAAGAATTAAGTACCAATAAGGATGAACAACATAACAACCCAATCATCTAATTACCATCCCAATCAGACAAAAGGATTACTACCCTTTTTCCCAAATAATTACTACAAGAAGTAATTTCCTTCAAATAGTTCCAGATTAAAACATCTGTAAGAACTAATACACCTATGTATATATTGTTGTTCTAATGTAAATGCTATCAATTCCATTCCCTTACAATAGTTAAAGAAAAGATTCACGTAATAGATTTTAAATAAGACTTCCAACAGAACCACTTTCCTTTCCTTTCATACTACTCGTCTAATTTCAAACAATCAAACGCTAAAGAGAAAAGTAGTCATTCACCATGAACTCATTGGTGTCAATCCTCAAAATTCAACAACAGAATAATACTTCTTTCAATTCAGAAGAAAGTAAACAGCAGTTAAATGCAGATGCTTATACCAAGGCAGTACAAAATTCATTCCATAACAAATATAGATTTCCAACTGTATGAGAGAAGAAATGAACATTACTTCAAATTATCCATCCAACACTCTCTTTCCTTTCATCATAACTGTACTGAGAATTTAATCCAGACGTGATATCAATCAATGATAACAGTCAAAGAGAAGTAAATAAAATCAATAATCGAATAAAAGGAAGAAGGATCATATTACCTCTTCTCACTGTCTAACCAAATATCCACTATTTAGAACAGACATAATCCAATAGTATGATTCATTCTGAATAGTATATTTCAGTATTCAAAAACTACTAATTACCTTTCCAAAAAGTTGACCAGAGTTCATTGCAACTGGTCCGTAAGCATTAGTACCAAAAGAACCTCTAAATACAATCATTTCCTCCATATATTTCACTCAACGGACTTTCTCGTCTAGATATAAACAAGCAAGAATATACAACTAGTTTTATCAGCAACGTTTCATCAAAAACAAGCATTTCAGCTAGACCTGAACAAGCAAGAATGTACAGCTAGCTACGAAATCATGATTCATATCATAATAGTAAAAGAATCATTTTCCAAACATTCAAAGTAAGAATTCCACTTCATTCCAGTCTTGATGAAACAACAAGAAGTCTAGAAGGCAGTTTGTATAGATATACATACATATATATACAAATAATTTCATCATCCAATCCAAAGAAGACTGAAATAGTAAACTCTAATCCATCCGGTAAATATCCAGATACTCAGTTCAATTAGGTAAATAATTCCTAAAACAAAATCTTTCATGGATTTCAAACCAAATACGGAGGCTTTTAATCGTTTTAAAAGGGCGTGAGAGTAAAACGATGAAACAAGCCCACTGTTCCCAAGAATTTGTATTCTATGCGCTTGTATACCCTCAGGGAAAATAACTCACACAACAGTTCCATCTATCATTCTCACGGTTCTTCAAAACCATTCACGCACAGAATTCAGAAAACAATCTCCATATCAGTATCATTTACATAAAACCGAATCCATAATGCACAATAAAATCCACTTACCATTACCTTCAGATTTCAAAACAGCAAAAGAGAAAACTTAATTCATTAATAATTTCAGTAAGAAAAACACTCATTTTCTTCAAAACGCACAAGAATACCCAAGTCGTATTCATCTTTATAATGACAGTTCAAACCAGGGCATACAGAATCATCTCATCCTTCCATTATTTTTTTTACAAGAATGCACAGAACTCAGAAAACAATACTCACATCGTTGGCACATTTACCAACTCGAATCCATAATGGATAGTAGAACGATTACAAAATTCTATCAAAGCGAGACTTATACAAAGAAGACGAGTTCATTTATTTACCCATTTGCAAAGAAATAACCAAGTCGTATTCAGCAGAAGAAAAATGACTCGACCCAAAATCACTTCATACAAATCAACAACTTCATACAACTAAACACCCATCATAAGAGCAGGGTTGTTTTAATGAGACGTTTAAACAAAAGCAAATGGTTTAAGGAGAAGGGCTTAACATGCCTGTATTTCTTTTTGTGGTTCGAAGTAAACCGCGTCCACTGGAGCTATTTTTCTCCACGGCGTCCTCAGCAAGGCTTACCCAACAGTCCACTAACTCCCACAGGCTCAAAAATAGCCATGGCTTCTCCAAATAATAGCAACAGTCATCAAAATAGTAGCAGGTTCGAAAGAACCATGGAAGAAATGCAGAGCAACTAAAAACCCGAATGAACACAATAACAAACAATTTTTCCTCTATCCTCCTTCCAAGGCGAGCTGGTCGCTAAGACCAAGATTATTGAATGCATTGAATGCATTACTTTTTCCTCAATCCTCACGCCACCGCCGACTCAGGTTTGGCGAATTTCTTTTCAAATTTTTGCTTGCAATTCTTCCTTAGCTACTTAGCTAGTTGAATACCTCCATCTTTTCCTTGTTCCCGCCAAACTTGGCGCTGAAACTTGTAAGGACTTCATTTACTGTCCTAATAAATTTCTAACCTTCCCTTCTTATCCGTTTTCCATCCACATGGGTCCATAAGTCCCCTTCCATAGGTTAGTAATAGTTTAGGATTTTATAGTCCATAGCTAGGTTGTTCACCTAGTTCATAAGTTATTAGGATTTGCATCAATTTTCATCCCTATGCAATTTAAAATCCATGTAGGGTAGTAATTAGGCTATGGGTTATAACATAGTTATAGGTTAGGATTTAATTCCATAGCGTCTAATTAATAGTTTCCAACGAGTCTTACCGACTGGCGTTCACATTCAACACAATGCAGGACGTTTCATCCTATGCTCAACACATACCTGTGTCACTTGCATCCAGACTCCTATTGTCTTACGCTGTCTAGCGTTACAACTTGTATGTGGTTCGGGAATCGAACCTTTTCCATTGGCATCTATGTACCAGATATTCATACCTGAAATCAGGTGCTGCAACATTATATCAACCTTCAGTCTGGTTTCAGACTTCCTTCCGATTTAGAAGTAAATCGACAAAGCGATCTCAAGAAGGCCCCAGCATACCTTGGATCAATGGAATTGATTCAAGGTGTGCTTATCAATCAGCGAAAAGAGTTCATCAAACATACGACAAGTCTGTTGTCTCATTTTGCAAAACACAAGCAATAATAACCTCCGTCCCAAGTAAACAAATTACAGCAAACAAGGGTCCAGATTAGTAACACATTCCTTTTAAGATTAAAAGATATATCTTAACATATTTATCTTCATTTCTGCAGTTACAACATCATGAAAAGTGATTACCATGATAGCTTACAAAAATCAAGGCGTTACACATTAGATACTTGGCTACATTGGAGCTAAAAGAGGAGCCACAACCAGTGACATTCACTTCAGAATGTGAGGGTGAGTTTCACAATTACGAGGATCGATTCTGATGCCTCCAAAAAATAAATGCAGAGCGACTAAAAGAGGCATGCTTTCTCTTTCCAGTTGATGCCTTGGTGAACCAAGTGGATTCACTATCAGTCTTAGCCATGTCCATTATCAAATCATCTGCATGGCTGCCCATTATGAGGAAAGGAAGCTATTTTGCACAACCAGTTGCAGGGTTTGTTTAGCTCACCTGTGCCTCTAGTTAGCGTAGAATAGGAATAGTTTTTCTTTTAGCGGACTAAGTGCATGACACACTTTGTAAGTTCCATTTAAAGCATGTATGGTTTTCAATTTTTGTGTGTGTTGTGTTCCATCTTTTCTCTTGCACAGTGTGTCAAAGGTAAAGTGTTCAGAAGAAGGAAAGATTCAATTTTTAATAGAGTTCCATGATGTCTAAAACCAACAAGTGTTTTACTTTGAATTTTGATGTATGCTTTGTATGCTGATAAATCAACATATTCAATGTACTTCATACTTAGCAACATAGGAAGGTCCAGGATCATAAGTGTTTGAGGGGATTTTGCGATCCATCACGAGGAATAAAATTAGTTTTGAGATGTCAAGAATGACTTCACGCCAAATGGATACAAAAGGCTACTTGACTAGTGCTTTGTAGGCAAGCATCCCTGAGAGGTTTCCAAAAATGTTATCGAGTTTTTCCCCTTAGGAAAAAATGGACAATGGAAGTAAATTGGACCCATAACACCATAAAAGGCCTTCATGAGACATTTTGGGACATTTCGGGTTAATTTGTGTTTAAGGTGTATTTACTGAGTGTCACTTGAAGATTCAAGATTATCTTATTTTATTTTCCCCTTATCCGAGTCTTGGAGGTTCGGTTTTGCTCGGAAGCAAGAAATTGGCCCCAACGAGCTCACCCCGGTAAATACAAGAAAAAATGTTTGAAATTGGTAAACAATTTTTAAGGGGTCCTACTATGCTTCCATAACCCTCCGATTTTGAGAAACAGTCCTAAAACATAAAAAATTAGGATAAGGTAAGGTTTGGAAGGCAACATGACACCTTGAGTTAGAAATAACTCGCCGAGCACTCGACAAGCTAAAGGGTGATTTGAGGTGAATTTATTATGAAATGAGCTAGTAAAGTGACTTAGGAGTCAACACTAGTGGCAAAGTCAATGGTTCAAGTATAGAACAAGCTCGAAATATGAGGAAATGCATTACCGGTGAGTTTGTATAGATCAATCGTGGAGGTGAATACATCGGCCGAGTCGAGCCAAAGGATTGAAAATCAAGGAGCTTACAACAACATGATAATTTAATCGGGCTCATCATTGAGAAATCAAGCGAGTTCATGGAGATTACAGAATAATCAAGGGTGAATAGTTTAATGGCTTGGTGAACAAGGCAACGAGCTCATGTGTTGGATCGAGCTCTGAGCTCATTATGGTAAAGAAGCATGGAACAGATGAACCAAGGCCTAACATATCATTAAGCCACGATGGAAGCCAACATGGAGAATTGGGTCGATTCGCAGAGGAGGAAGGTTATATTCAACGCGGATGGAGCTTGGATCACGAGAAAGGGCAGTATTAGAAGGAAGCGAGTGGTGAAGCTCGTGCGACAAACTAACAACAAATTCAGATTTCGGAAGAAGCTCGGGGATTTCATTTGAGAGGTAGCCCATTTTAGGCTTTCAGAGAAAATGCATTAGAACTCGTCCCGTCGAGTTGTTAGAAAAGAGGGCTCGGGCTCGAAATTTTGAAGTCTTTTGGGTTTCAAGATCGAGGCACTTCAAAGTTTGGGCAAGTAAGTCAATTAAAAACAAAGGAGAGTTACAAATTTGAACTCTAAATTTCAAAGTTTGGAACTCATATGGTTTCGGAAATCGGGGTGCTCGGCGAGGCGGGCATGGTCTCGGATTCCAAAATCTGGATTGATTTGATCAGTGGGTCATGTCGGAAGGATTCCAAGTTGGTCGGTGAAGCATGGTCGACATGTGGTGGCGCCAATTTTAGGGCTTGACCAAGTTTCTCGCCCCTTTTTGAGTTGGTGGATGAAATGGTATGTGTCATTTGGTTTAGGATGCATTGATGGTAATGCCGAAAAATACTAAATCAATTGGTTGGTTGGTAAAGTGTGAAAGGCCCTTCAATGCATGTAAAGTGGGTGTCGTCGAAATGGCTTGACATAATGTCCGAGCCGGAAAGGCTCGCATAGCGTTAAGGAGCGTGGAGCTCAAAGGAAAGTTAGCGGGTGCATTTAAATTAGAGCTTTCCGGGTAAGTCGGGGAGATGGTAAAATTAATACGAAGAGCTATGGGTTGAGGTGTCCTTGGGAGGTGAAGACATCAATACAATGTAGACTTCACAAAGATGTTACCACGTGGAGCCGAGTCGGTCACCGAGGTTGGCGAGGGCAATGTCGGTATGGTGTTTTCAAGGGGACTTAGACAATGCAAAGGCAAACTTCGCAGGGGAAATGAATTAAAATTTGAGTCGACGTCAAGTTGATCGTGACATGTTGGGGAGGCATTGAAGGATGAGTCCGAGTCATCCAAGATGATTATGCATGTTGAGGCACTTGTAAAGCACGAGTGTTGCCATGCGTGGAACTTGGAGAACTAAACAAATGTTTAAGGTTGTTGGCGATGTTAATGTGTAGAGCTCACCAACACAAGGAGATGTGTCGGGCCAGAGCAGGATTCATTTTGGGACTTTCCTGGTAAATAAAATGACTCGTTGAGCAATTTTGGGACTTGCGAGCTGATTGAACACAATGCCCGGGATGCCAAAAAAATAGCTTTTACTCGAAGCCATAGATTCCTTGTTGATTGTTCGTTCTTCACAAAATTGTAGTCATTAGAATCGAGAGAGTGAGAGCTACATAATGGAATCATCAAAAATTGGATTTTAGAGGTTTGGTGTTTTGAAATTGCAACATTTCCTCATTTTGTGAATAGTTCCTAGGAAGGTGGATTTGTAATTAATAAGGCAAAGCATGATTAACTCATCTCTAAATTTTTGCCTATAATTTAGGATTTATCCTTCTTTCTCTCACACACTCAGCCATGCTATTTAATGTAGAGGGAATGTAAAATATAGGGGTTAGACAATTTTTCTAAGTTTCTCCTCTTATTTCAAGTTGAACTTTGTTGTGAATTTAGAGGCTTTCAAACCTTCCTTCCAAAGATTGTAATGGCAACCCTTGCCTCTTCCTGATGTAACAATGCATTGTGCAAGTACTTGAAGCAATAAAACTGATGTCTTGTGATCGATTTCCTATCCTTGAATTGTTATTTATTACTCTCTTTTGCCTCTCTCATGTTTATAGGTATATTGTGGAACCTTGGTTTACATTGCAGAGTTTTGGAAGAATGTTGTGCTTAATGGGAATGAAGTTTTGTATGTAAATGGGTTTGTGATGCATATTCATCCTTCTCATTTTTATCCTTCTTCATTGGAAGAATGGAAATTTTTCTAGAAAATTCCTTTCTTGGTGCATCACCACTTTTAGTATAGGTTTTACTTCATGCAATATCTCTCCTTAATCCCCTGGAAATGTTATTATAGGTCTAGTTAGTTATTTTTCTTACATTGAGAGTAGTGTAGTGCTTAGTTTAGGAAGAGGAAGTTGGCCTTCTATGAAGAGCTATCCCATTTGCAAGGTCCCACACTTTAGGAGAGCTCCATGTTACCCAATCACACTGAATGCACCCATTCCACAAGCTAGCCATTCGGGGGGTGGTGATTTGGTGATAACAAGGCCCATGTTTTAAGCCCTTTTTCTCGATGAATTTGTCATTGATATATGGTGGATGCACTTTGATAAGTTTATGTTTCTTTCTTTTCCATATTGATTGAAACCATATAGTTCAAAAGACGAGTTCTAAAGCCTATTGTGTTCTCACATAATCAAATAATCAAACAAAACAATCCTTCCATAAAAATCTAAGTAGAGGGTATTAATTGAAAAATTCATATGGTTTGATGCCCCATATTGGGATCACAACTCCACACAATTTGAGAAGAAGATATATTTATCATTCCTTAATATTAATTGCTTAAAATGTTTCTTAGTTGTAAGGGCTAAAAGGTTATCATTGAGCGTCGATTATTTCCCATCAAAATGGTATAGGCTGAAATGGTTTTGATGACACTATATAAGATAGAAGATGATCCCATATCCTATTATGTTCTCGCATAACCAAAGAAACCAAAAAGTAATCCTCTCATCAAAATTTTAGGGAGAGAGTATTAGTGGGAACAACTCATTGTATAGTTTGAAGGCCTACTTGAATGACAAATGACTCTAAAAAAAATAGAAGCAATATCTACTTATTATTCCTCAATATCAAATGTAGGAAAAATTTCTTATTTGTGAATCCCAAATGACTATTGTCAAGCGTAGGAAAATTCCACTCAAAATGATTTGGCCTCTAACTACCCACAAAACATAAGGCCTAACATGCAAAAATCAATTTTTGACATTGAGAGTATTGAATTCGACAATGTCTTATTTATAGAGTTACCTTCAAAGTGTGTTGCCTTAAGGATTTGTGCATCACACCCCCTTTTTCCTTTTAGTGGTTTGTAACATTGACATGTGGTCCATAGGTGACTAGTTGAAATAAAGAGGATTACTTGCATTCCCTTAGCAATAAACTAGCAACTTGAAGGCCAATCACTAGCAAATTTCTAGGATTCTCTTCAACATGTGCAATGTATTCTCATTTCTCAAATGATTTGTATGAACAGGACGTTGTATCTCATAAACACTATCAAATTTACACACTTTTCCACACAAAATGTAAATAAGGTTATTATTTTATTGCTTATGCCTTCACATACCCATCAAGAGAAATAAAACCACTAAAATGCCAATCCTTATCAAGTTTTTGGATTCCTTCAAGAATTGCCAATATGTTTGATTGATGAAATGGCATATGTTGGGCCTAAACTACTTACCTTTTTTTTAACTACTATCATTGAGAGGCTTTCCCCAATTATAAAACATCTTAATTCAGCAACAAGTATATCATTCTCATTGGAAACAACTACCTCTTATCAAGTACATACCAATTTATCATGGTCACTTCTATGGGGTTAACCTTTAGAAGAGGTTTCATATGTCAGTCACCTTCTAAATTTTTTTGTCAACAACACTTTGACCCAACATAGGTGTCTTTTCGCCACTACCTTCTCAACATTAGAAATGTTGGATCCCGTTTGTAAGATTAAAAATCCTTACATCTCAAATCTATTCTCATCTTCCCGAATAAGAAATAAATGAATTTCGTTCCTCCTCCATTTGTTCATAAAAATGACCTAGTTGACTCGCCTACAATCAATAAATGTTAAAAACATTAATTTTCATGTATTCTATTGTAATGCACAAATCTCTAGACACAAAATTTCTTGAGAGCCTAATGACAATCAACTACTGACACAAAATACTTATTTGCAAACATCAAAATACTATGCTTACAAGTAACCTATGGGTGAAAATGGGGCTTATCAATGACATTATTGGTGAAGTCATCAATATCATTTACAACACCTCTAGAACACCTTCAAATATTCCATTGCTTGTCATCATCAAATTTGATGAGTATATCGGGACATACTAGGATGAAAAAAATTCCATTTCATATTCCATTGCACCTTGTTTCAAGAGGCATCCACATGAAACTCCTCTAAAAATGGCTTAGGTATTGTCAATCCACAAATCGAAGGGCTAACACTACAAAAATATATTATAGATATTGGAGGTATGGAGCGATAAGGCCTTACGTTTACACCCTCTCTAGAGTCCCCTCACCTTATAACCTCCGAATTTTATGGTTTTTCAAATATCTATCTTCTTTGAAAATGTCTCTCCTCCGCTCTAGTATGACATTGAAATTATTAGCATTCCCATTTCACCCCGCGTGTGATTTCTAGTTATATGAAAGATCGAAGTCCACAATGAGTGAATACATATTTATAGGAAAGATAAAATCTAATCATCAATACACAAGGCCTAAATTAAAATAGACCATATAGAAAATAATAAGATTTCTCTTAAGAAAAAAGTAAAATAGATTAGGGTATTAATTTTTGTTCTTCTCTTTTAATATGCCATTGCGGATATTTAAGCTTGAAACTTGATAAGGAATTGTAAAGATGCCTTTATTTGAATCCATGGACCTATTTGGCTTCCTTGAGCAAATATAAGAAGAACATATTATTTAAATAAAAATAGGAATTAAAAATCGTTTTTGTTGTTCTTACATGTCACCCATATAAATGACAATAAATCCTTTTGAAATAGCCTTTGGACATAGCTAATACATCCCTTAACTTTGAAATTACCCTCATTTTTTTGAATGGAACTTTTATAAGGGGAAAAAGGAATCAACGATGTCATCTCACAATACTGGTTGGAGGGCCTCAAAAAAATCCACATGATATTGCAAATGGGGAAGCCAATGGAAATGATGCACCAATTAGTCCACCCATAGGTGAACAGGTGGAGAGGTCGAGAACCTTTCAAGACAAACACAAAAACTAATGCTAAAGGGGATATCCTCACATCATTTCCATTTACATCCACATTCTCCTTCCCTACTTGAAACTACACAAAGCGAATCCCAAATTTATGGGCTATGCATAATTAACCACATGTTGACCATGGTGGTGGTACATAATAGAACAAAAGCAGTCCATCAATCCCATTGGCGTCTTTAACCACTTCTTGAATATATGAAGCTTGAATATGTCATTTATTACTTTTCCTAACCCCAAAATGCTACAAGGGACGAGACATAATGAGACCAAGGTTGGTAAAAATGGCATTTAGATTGGCACATGGAAAACGTGGCATTAAAATATTTGTAGGGAGTGCCTTCCATATCAATGGTTATAATGCATCCTTCCATCAACACATGTTTATGAATAAATAGTTGCCCTTGATCTTTGCAACATATACACTGACATAAACCCTCCATCCATAAGGGGCACATCTATAAGTGTAATTAGGTTTAAATATGGATAAAATAGTGAATTAGACATAATTAATTAGTTTTAAACCTATTTAATTAATATTTAGCCTAATTAATTAATTTTAAATCCATACAAAAGTAAAGGAGGTGACAAGTAAGGTTTTGTTTTTCATGATAATATCTCAAGCTTTGGTTATGATTATCGGTATTTGATAATGAAGCTACCATAAAGGAATTTCATGATTAGATGGCCCAATTCATTCTAGTGGTCACAGAAGGGAATCAGATGATTTACTAGGGGAAAATCATAAGTAACAACATTCACAGGTAGCTGGTGCAATTTCCTACCTCCAAGAAGTTCTCAATGACCTCATATCTGGTGTATGCTCTCACATATACAAGACCATTCCAAGGTCTCTTTAATGCCCCTAATGTGCCACAAAGTCTCCTGCATTTGAAAAGTATCCTCAACTCACATTCCAAGAGAGTAGCTCTCATTTCTCGAGGGTGAATGATGCATTCACTATGTTTTTCATAAGGCTCCTTGAGGGAAATCCTAAGTAGAGAATCTCATCATAGGAAATTGAGTTGATTGAGAAATATGGAAGTCACTATTTTGGTATAGAGTTTGTAGAAATATTTCACAAGAATAATAAAATTTCTCTATTAATTCATTTAGGACATGATACAAATATATATATGCCAAGCTACTCCTATAAACAAGGAGTTAGCCTTAACTACCCACCCAACTCATCCTATTCCATGTACATGGTTACATCTAAAAGTATTCCTATTCTATGATGAGTTGTTTCTATAATAAACTAATATAAAATGTGAACACTACTATAATAATATTCCTAACATTCTCCCCTTAGTGCGAACATGGTAGAAAAACATTCACACACTCATTTACAGTATGCTCACCCCTCTGGCATGTCCAACTATGTGACTCATGACCTTGATATAAAATAAAGGCTCTCTCTTTCCATGGTTTTAAACAGGCTTACCACAAACCTTGATGTGAACAAGCCCCATCAACTGTCCACCTCGTGTGGTTTTTGAATCTCCTAAAAACTTTTTCAAGATCCACATGAACTAACTTACTTTGGTGCTTTTGTTTACCATTATAATTGTACATCGGGAAGTATATAGGAATCACAACTAGCTTATTATAAAATTGAACAATAAAACACATATTGGAAAGAGATTTCACATTACGTCCATAAGAACAAAATATTCTTAATTGTAGCCATTGTTGTTGATCGTTGTCACTTAATCTCAAACAACATAGACAATGACGCCACCACTGCTGAAGCTTCCTTGACTTTGCTTGATTTGGCACAAAATGGAAATGGAACATTAGTTTCATGTTCCCCCAAAATGTGAAATTTCCACTTAGGAACACTGAAAGAAAATGTATCAAAATGCATACTACTTATTTGAATTTTGTTGTCTAGATCTTGCTACACATGATCACCATTTCCAATGAACGTATTCATTGACCGTTCATCTTCCAAAAAAGTATGAAAGTCGGAGGATCAACGTAGTCGGAAGATATGTGCATTCATCGACCTCTATACTATTGTTTTTCCAGCATCCACACACCACATTGAAAAGCTGAAAAATGAAAACCACACCACACAAATAAAAAAATTCACTCTACTGAAGCGCATCCCACTGTTTTGGCAACTAATGAGAGGCCGTTGATCGACCTTCAACCACATATACCTCTATCATCCAGTGTCATGTTGCTAGTTCAACCGAATGTGATTATGAAGCTCAAGAAACACCCGTCCACAAATTAGGCGTCACGTACAACAAATAGTGCGTCCTTGACAATTTTTAAATTTTATCATTGATGATTGATAAGGCTCAAACAAGCTTTTTTTTTTTTCCAAAAGTATACACAAGATGAAAACAAGCGAGATGCCCACAGATGGCTAAAAAGAGGATATTTTTCAAACTTGGCTTTCAACAAAATGGAACCAATGCGGTGTGGATGAAAAATATTTTTTTACAAAAATGGCACTCAATTTCGAGTTACTGTGCAAAAGTTATTAAGGTTTCAATTTCCCATAAAAAGGCCCAATTTAATTAAAATTAGCTCAACGATTAAAAACTTGCTCAAGATGGAGAGAAAATTTATCGTGTGACCACTCGTTTGAATCGAGAGGAAATGAAGATTCCAAAAATGTTAATGGCCCAAAGAACTAGCGCCAAAAGTATTAATTTGGCCAAAAATGCATTAATTGCCCTCAAAATGCAATTATTTAAGCAAAAAAAAATCAGCGAATTAGGAATTGTTGTACGAAGAAATTTTTATTTAGAAATAACTCATGGCTGATTTGTAAAATGTTAAGCTGTTGAATTAATGAAAAAGGCTCCAAATTTCACAAAGTGCGAAGAAAGGTGATTCGATGCATGCACTCCACAATGTCGATCCAACCTCAATGAATGTTCTCTGGTGAGGCAGACGTGAGAGTATTCTTTATGGAAAAATAAATTTTCCATGAGATTGCTCAAACTAATTACAGGTCCAGGGATTGAGAGTTGAAACATGATGGATAAGAGTAATTTATGTGAATATAAAGACGTCTCATTGATAAATATAGGTAGGCAATGTAATATCTTTGGTCAATAACGCTATGTAATGTGTATGAGTTGCAAATTGCATCCAATACAAATTGTATTCCTAGGTTTGTGTACGGATTGCTTGATTCCAAATGATCAACGGTGATCGAATACTGGCTGCGAATAATGAGCACACCAAACTTTCCAAACAAATATAAACATACACCTTTGCATGACATACATGGTTGATTGTATCGATATACGAAGTAGATATGGGCAATTATGAACACACATATCCATGCATGATGTTAACAAGGATAACATATCCTAAAAACTCATAAACTATTAAATCTCTTCTACTAGACTCTCATTACTTCTTCTACTTTGCTCGATACCAAATGTTTTAGTACAAATTTTGTAGAAATCATTCACAAGAATAATAATATTTCCCTATTAATTCATTCGGGACATGATCTGACAATATATAGGCCAAGTTTCTCCTATAAACAAGGAGTTAGCCTTAACTACCCACCCAACTCATCTTATTCCATGTATGTGGTTACAACCAAAGATATTCATATTATATGATGATTTGTTTCAATAAAAACTAATATATAATGTGAGCACTACTATAATAATATTCATAAAAATCACTTCATTCAATTTCCTACCTTCACATATCTCAGGGTCGGAGGTTTTGACCTTGCCCTTTTTGGTTTCCACATTACATCCAGAGTGACAAGATAATCATGATTGAATTGTGCCGACAATTGTCCTATGTTCACACCAAGTGCAAAAACGCAAAGAGGAAGGGTGTCTTGTTCCCTATTTCATTAGGAATCTATTCATGCGAGTGTGGCCGATGCATCAAATATTGAATCCTCCTTCTTAGCCTTCATTTGTTAGAGTATGTATTTACATTAGCTCATGTTCACCTCGGTACTTTATTTACCTCATGTATTTTATCCTCGCCCACTTATATGTGTGGATATTTCTTTTAAATTATTTAGATATTAGGAAGATATTATCTAGTTGTTATGACTAGTTCTTTCCTAAATCTATGGTCTTGACTAGTTCTTTCCTTGATTTATGGCTTGATCTATGACCTTGACTGGTTCTTAGATTGATCTTCCTTTCCTATATAAGCAAGTCTGTTCTCATTGTATTTCATTCTTTGAGACTTGGAGCGATTAGTTTATCGTTCCTTTTATGGTATCAACATACCCATTGAAATCCTTAGCCCTGGTCATACGAGGGTGTAAGCTTGTGATTATTACTAGTAGGTGCTTAACTTCAGACCCCTTTGATTTTATTTGTGTGGTGGAGGAAAGAAAATTTTATTTTGTTTTAGTGGCAACTAAAATAAATAGTAGAACATCAAATTGAAAAGCTTGTATATTTTTATCGATAACTCGGATTTGAGTGTCATTTTTGCAAAAGTGCTTGTTTTTCGTGCTTGTTCCATTGAAACTATTTTTTTTGAGAAACACACTATAATTATAAATTTTCATATTATAACACATACTCAATTATAAAGTGATAAAATGTGGGGGTCTTGTTGCATTTCTTGGTTCTTGCATTTTTTTGGTGATTTTGAGAATGACGTCTTTATCTACTTATGCATTAGATCATGTTGAGTCATTAACAACACATAATTACCACACATGGAAACCAAGAATGGAAACACTAATTAAATGGAAAGAATTAAGAGCTTTAACTTCTTCAGAACAACTAGTGTTCACTAGAGAATATGAGAAATTTCCATACTAGGAAAATTTGATGAATGTATGGGTTTGATAGGAACTTATGTAAGTGATAGTATTTTGTTTCATTTAGAAAAATGTGACTCTGATTTCACAATATGAGAGAAATTAGAGGGTTTATTTGGTAAGGTGGATCACATGAGAGCCATGTAACTTGAAATTGAGATCACCTCTCTTAATCCTAAAGATTTTCCATCAATTATAAACTATCTTACCAAGTTCAAGGCATTTGTTGACACAATTGAAGAGGAGTGGAAGAGATAAGAAAGATGAAGAGTGTGTTTACTTAATTCTATCCAAGTTGAGAGGACCATTCCAAATCTTTTCTTCTACCTTTTTCTCTAGCATAGATGCCTTAGGTGACACATTCCAAATGCTTGACTTAGAAACATTTTGTGAAAGACTTACTAAGGAAGAATCCAAATTGTCTAAACTTGAGTCTTCCACCTCTCAAAAGACATTAGTTTCATCTAATCCTAAGGGCAAAGGAAAACAAAAATTAAACCAAAATCCACCCCTTCTCTATCTCAAAGTGCTCCTAAATCTAAAGAAAACAACTCTAAACCCAGGAGTCTTCTAAATCCAAGAATAAGTCTAGCCTTTCATGCTCTTTTTGTGGGGGTATTGGTCATGAAGAACATAAGTGTTATAAACGAATGCAAGCCTTAGAGGATGTAGTCAAGAAGCACAAAATTTCTATCTCCACTCCACCTCCTTCTAATCAACATGGAAAAACAATTAATGTTGTTGGGAGATCTCAATCACCACTTGCAGATAGTTGGGTTATATATTATGGTGCTTCTCATCACATGACTTCTTCTAAGGAGTCTTTTGTATCTCTATGTTTGAGTTCTAATTCCAAAATTGAGGTTGGAGATTCTTCCTTTCTTTATATTAAAGGAAAATGTGACATACACCTTGATGGTGGCAGTATCCAAGATGCACTATATGTTCCTAACATCACTATAAATTTTCTTTATGTATATCAAATTTGTCATTCTAGTCAAGAAAAACAGTGACTTTTACACCACATGGGGCAGAAGTATGAACTTTGTTGGAGCCTCATTCACTTGTTTCTCAAGGTATTGTTGATCATAGTTATAGACTATATCACTTTGAGGGTTTTGATGACACTTCCTCTATAGGGACAGGATTGGTTTCTCATGCAGATTCAGAGAGTAAGCTTTGGCATGAGAGATTTGGACATCTCAATTACAGATATTTGAAGGAGTTGAGAACTCATGGTATGGTTGATGGTCTTCCAAGAGTTTCTTGTCTTGAGGGAGTTTTCCCATGCTGTGCATTAGGGAAGAAACACCAAGATCCATTTCCTAAAGGTATGTTCAAGAGAGCTTCTTCACGAATTGAGCTTGTGCATAGTGACTTGATTTTTTTCCTACCCCTCTTTCCATAGAGCTAAGTATGAGCTTACATTTATTGATAATTTCTCAAGGGGTTTTTGTGTTTATTTTCTCAAGTATAAAATTGATTTTTTTTCGCACTTCAAAGTCTTTGAGGCTTTGGTTGAGAAACAATCTTCTAGTTGTATAAATAACCTTCGCACCGATAATGGGGGAATACTTGAATGATTTTTCAATTTTTGGCAACTCATGACATTATTCACCAACATTTTGTTCCTCATACTCCACAACATAATGGCTTAGCAAAACGAAAGAATAAAACTTTGAAGGAATTGGCTAGCTGCATGATGCATTCTAGAGATTTACCTCCTATATATTGGGCAAAAGTAGTTAATTATGCTAACTACATTCAGAATCGCACACCACAAAAAGCCCTTGAGCATTTGACTCCAGAGGAATCTTGGTCCAACACTAAGCCTAATGTCTCATTCTTTTGAGTCTTTGGGAGCCCAGCTTGGGCCTTTGTGCCTAAGCAAAAAGGAAAGCCTTGCATAAGAAGAGAAAACCCTTGATCTTTGTAGGGTATTGTGAGGACATGAGAGCTTATTGACTTTTAGATCCTGATACTCATGAGGTTATTTTTTGAACACATGTTCAATTTGATGAGCACTTCACACCTCATGATTCTTCATCTTCTTCCATGCCTACTTCTTCTTCTTTATCTCATCTTGAGGATCCTTTATTTGAGGAGGTTGATGAGGAGGTTATAGATGCCGATGAGGATCCTATTCCCACTGATGTTGTCACTATGCCTAAGTGGACTTGTACTACAATTTCGATGAAACGCCTTTCATACAGGATCTTCCACCCAGTAGGCATCATCATGCACATTCTACTAGTTATGAAATTTTTGTCGGGAAGTTTATGAGGATCCACACTCTTTTTCATAGGCTTATGGGATACAGGAGTGGGATGATGCAATAGCGGTCTGAGTATTCTTCTTTGATGAAGAATTATACTTGGGATTTGGTATCTCTTCCTAAAGGAAAAATATGGTTAGGTGTAAGTGGATATTGTTATCCCAAATTCGCACCCCAAAAATTTAGTCAAAATAACCCTACACATAGAGAAAATATGAAGGGAAAACATTTTAGACCAATGAGCTCGTATTCGAGCAGGCGAGGCGAAGGAAAAAGTCAAATTTTGGACCCGAGTCAAATCAAAGCGGGAGTCGGAGACAAAAGGTGAAGTGCATTCTTGGGCCAACAAAAGGGTGCCACGTGTCCAAGCGGAGCAGCGGGGCCACGAGATTTTTTTGGATTTTGTGATTCTCGTGGAAAGGGCAAAAGATAAACTACGAACCCGAAGGCTGATTTCTATTCTAATCTAGTTGCCACGTGTCCCATATAAAAAAGGGAAGCCCAAACGAGCGTGCCGGTGCCAGCGTGGCCCTAGTATGTGAAAATGGAGAAAAGTCTTCCCGGGTCATTAACGAGAATCCAATCTCTTCAACTACAGGATTTTATTCGATTGATACATTGGGAACCATAAGCTTCATATTGTGTGGCGATTCTGAAAGGCATTGATATTCAGTGGTTGAACTTTCAAAGTGAGATTCCATGTGTATCTCATGGTGGTTGGAGCAGGATTCGACTTTTCCCTCTTCTCTCTCTTTTCTTTCTATATATACTATAACACTTCTCGTTTGAGAAGGAGAGACATTCTGGGCATAGAGAAACTCTGTCAAATTTGTTTCTTGATGCCATTTTGAGCAATGAACCTTCTCCCATGCATGTCAAATGTATTTGTGCCTCTATTCCATAAATGTAATGGTATGTGCACCTTATAGAGCAATAAAAAATGTGTTTTTGGTGTTCTTCAACCCTTTGCATTGTTTTGTTGTTTCTCCATGCCTCTCCCTTTCAGTCTTGGTTTTATGTGCATGTATTTCACATTTACAGGTGCAGGATGTTGTGTTTCATGGAGTTTAATGGATGATTTACAGATCTGGGCCGTGTCACTTATGTCTGACCTCCCTCATCTCCATTTTTTTGTTTCTTTCTCCCTCAATAGAATATCTCGCTCCCTTTTCTTGGTGTTATCACCTCGTTAGCGTAGGATTTCCCTCTTTATGCTCTCTCTCTCTCCTTGGTCCCTTGGAATTGTTAGATTAGGAGTAGATAGTCACATTTCCTTCCTTAGGAGTAGTTTAGCATTAGGATTAGGAAGAAGAATCGAATTTCTCTGGAGGGCCATCTCAAGTCTGCAAGTCCCACAACTTGAGAGATGGTCCCATGTTATGCAAATCACACCAAATGAGTCTACGCCTTAGAAAAGAAGATCCACAACTCATTTAGGGGTGTTGTGATTTCACATTGATAGTTTTGGCACACCAGTGGGATAGGTCTGAAGCACCTTACCACTTCACTTCATCAGGTTTGATGTGCTCTTGGTGAATATTTCAGCCTTTGGAGGCACATTTAAAGCACATTTGGTGACTCCATCTAGTCAAAACCCATTCTATGAGTTGCAGACCTTTTCCATCCATTTCCACTCATTTTCATCCATTTTCTTCTTCCATCTCTTCCATTTTCTCCCATTCCATGAGGTTGTGTAATCATGACTTCATTCCCACCATGGAATTCACATCTCTGACAACAACTGTAATCTGAGTCCACCTCGATGTATTTCCCAACTCCTCCCGGATCAACATTATAATCGGATCTGAAGACCATTATGCTTACCCATATGAACAATGCCAAAACCAGTTTGGCTATGGAGCTTATCAAGAGTAGGGGTACGCATATAATGACAACAATCAAATGGAAGATGTTGATCTGTTGGAGAAGATAAAAAATGGAGGCAAACATGGTTCAATTAAGGGCAACAGTTCAAACGAGGGCTTTCAGCATTGGTTGCAGGGCACCTTATCCATGGGAAGGCCCTTTTCCAAGACACTATAACCCTCAGGAGAAGCTAGACTTCATGATTGGAATGCTGCCCCAACTTACACAATGGGCAGAAGAGATAGAGGCCTATAAACTTGGTGCCGAAGCCCTTGTCGATGGATAAATCCTACACCATTATCTTGGTAATTTTTCTCTACTCCTCAAACAACACCATCTTAATTTGGGCTTGATTTCCAAGCTTCCCATTGAATGGTGCCCCAGTGTGAAATCCATTTCTCCATCCCCTAGTCTTCCACCTCATCTCAATTCTTTTGTCCTTTTCCCTTCCAAACAGTCATCCCCTTCGAACAAACAAGAAGTTCCACCTCTCTCCCCACAAAAATAATTACAAAGGCTGGTTTGAACCCCGACTGCCACTCCTCTTGATTTCCCAAGCCCATCTTGGGAAGAGACTCAAGAATCCATTCAGGAGAACAACAAGAAGAGGATCCCAACGAGAAAGAAATGATAGACAATGTGAAGAGTTGGGCTGCCAAGTTTGGGTTTACAAAGGTCCCCTTGATGGTCAAGCCAATAGAGGAGGTCAAGATTGAAGAACCAGTGGTGGCTGAGGCCGAGTTTGCGGTATAAGAAGAGCAAGAAAAAAGGAGGAATAGTTAGTCCCAAGCCCCATTGAAGAGGAGCATTGGGAGAGATCAAATCGGTGTTGAGGCTACTCAATAAGAAGGCATCATTGAAGATTTTTTCTTTTATTTCAGAGGGCTGATTTGATTGATGAACCCATGATGGAGGATGACCATATGGTTTTAGAGGCCCCAGTGTGGACCGAGGCAACGAAGAACCTTGATTCTTCCTCTCACTTCATCCCCTTCAAGCTCTGATGTTGAAGAAGAGTTTGATATTTCAAACTTCATGTTTGAGAGTGAAGGGAGCCATGGTGATCAAGTTGCAGATCAGGAAGGCACCATGGAGGAGGTAGAGCACATGCAATAGGAAAACAAGGAGGTAGACATGCATCAGACTTGAGGGATTGCCTTGATGGAGGGGAACCCATGGAGATCACATCATTTTTTCCTCCATCTCTCACATCCCATGCACATGAACCTGCTGCCATGGAGGAGAACATTCAGGAACAACAGCCTGCACTCCATAATGGCCCTCTGGAACCAAGATTGGAAGACATGACTCTTCCATGTTCTTCACAAAAAGAGGAAGGGAAAGAGCAGAAGAGTTTCACCACTTCTTCCACGCCATTCATCCAAGAAGGTCTACAAGAAAACTCCATTCTTGGAGTTGAAACTCAGAACAAAGAACACATTGAAGGATCAGTTGTACCCAATCAAGTGCCAGGCTTCATTGGAGCGAAAGAAGAAACCAAAACTAGTCATGCCTACTTCGGGGCATGAGGATGAGCATCAAAGTACCAGGGTCACCATCATACCTCCGGAGTCCAATGCAAGTCATCTTGAGGAGGTATTTTCCATTAATGTTGATACCTTGATGATTTGGGTGGAGGACCGGCTTATTATCGAGTTTTCACTCATCCAACCAACCATGTTTAGGTGCGAATCAATTGTATGGCTACCCTTTTTTAGGAAGGAAGTTATTTCTCCTGCCGATTCTGAAGTTTTGTTTGAGTTCCCTTTGCTCTTGGTTAGAATAGAGTAGAAAGGTTTGCTTTCGGCAAAAGAAGTGCTTTTACACACTCTGCATGTTCCATTTGGAGCATGTATGATTTTCAGTTTGTACATAGTTTTTGGTGTTGTTGTTTTGCTCTTGCACAGTGCATTGTAATGGTTTTTGCAAAGATCAACTCCAGTTTCAGCGGGTTTCCAAGAGGCTCAGAGGTCATAATTTCAGAGTTTAGATCAAAATCAGTTTATAAGGCTGGACTCCATGCCCAATGGATGCTTCAAGGCCATTGGTCTCTTCATCTAGCAGGCAGATGTCCCCATGAGTCGCCAAATTGTTATCCCAAATTCACACCCCGGTAAATTTGGTCAAGACAACCCCACACATAGAGAAAATATGAAGGGAAAACATTTCGGACCTACGAGCTCACATTCCAGAACGAGGCAAAGGAAAAAGTCAAAGTTTGGACTGAGTCAAATCAAAGTGGGGAGTTGGAGACAAAAGGTGAAGCGCATTCCCAGGCCAACAAAAGGGTGCCACGTGTCCAAGTAGAGCAGCGGGGCCGCGGGAGTTTTCTAGATTTTGTGATTCTCGGGAAAGGGAAAAAGATAAATTCGGACCCGTAGGCCTGATTTTTGTTCCAATCTAGTTGCCATGTGTCCCATATAAAAAAGGGAAGCCCAAACGAGCGCTAGGCTACCGCATGACCCTGGTAGGTGAAAATGGAGAAAATTCTTCCAGGCCATTAACACAGAATCCAATCTCTTCAACTACTAGATTTGATTCGATTCAATCTGCTAGGGAACTAGAAGCGACATATTATGGGCGGATTTAACGAAGGGAATTGATATTCGGTGGTTGAACTTTCAAAGTGGGATTGATGCATATCTCATGGTGGTTGGAGCGAGTTATACTTTTCCCTCTTCTCTCTCTTTTCTTTCTATATATCTTATAACACTTCTCGTTTGAGAAGGAGATACATTTGGGCATAGAGAAACTTTGTCAAATTTGTTTCTCGAAGCCATTTTTGAGCAAAAACCTTCTCCCACGCTTGGCAAATGTATTTGTGCCTCTATTCCATAAATGTAATGGTATGTTCACCTTACGAGCAATAAAAAATGTGTTTTGCGGTGTTCTTCAACCCTTTGCATCGTTTTGTTGTTTATCCATGCCTCTCCCTTTTAGTCTTGATTTTACGTGCATGTATTTCACATTTGTAGGTGCGAGGATGTGTTTTATGGAGGGCCATCTCAAGTCCATGAAGTCCCATGACTTGAGAGATGGTCCATGTTATCAAATCACACCAAATGAGTGCCTTAGAAAAGCATATCCATAACTCATTTGGGGTCTTGTGATTTCACATTAACAGGTATCACCGAGACCAAATACATAGGTGATGGGTCCATTAACAAGTATAAGGCTTGTCTACTTGCAAAGGATTTTCACAAGTTGAAGGTATTGATTACTCTAAGACTTTTATACCCATTGCCAAGATGGATTATGTATGCCTTATACTTGTTATTGTTGCATCACAAGGGTGGCCCGTATACCAGATGGATGTGAAGAGTTCCTTCTTACATGGAGATTTACAAGAGGAAATATACATGGAGCAACCTATAGGATTTGTTTAGGATTCTTCTCTTATTTATACACTCACGAAGGTCTCTCTACGGTCTCGAAACAATCCCCTCAGGCTTGGTATGAGAAGATGGATTCTTTTCTTCTATTTACTAGTTTTGTTCATTTCCACTCCATCCTACAATATATTTCTAGCATGTTGGTGAGGATATTGTGCTAATTTTCTTGTATGTTAATGATATACTACTTACAGCAACTCTTCTTCCCACATTTAGAGTATTTAGAGGGCTCTTTCCACGCAGTTTGACATGATAGATCTTGGGTTATTGCATTATTTCCTTGGATTGTAGATTTCTCAGACAGATTTAGGATTCATTTGAGTTAGTAAAATTACACCCATGATCTTCTTCAACACTTTGATATGGTTGATTACAAGCCAAGTCCATCTCCTTTTCATTTTGGGGTTACTCTTACTTCCACATGTACCACTCCACTTTGTGATCCTACATTGTATAGGTAGTTGGTTGGAAGTCTCATGTACTTGACCCATACTCGCCCTAATATTTCATTTACAATAGGGCTTGTATCTCGGTTTACACATTCTCCTCATAGTAGTCACTGACATGCTGCTAAAAGGATTTTGTGTTATTTGTAGGGCACTTCCCGCTTTGGCCTACACTACATTAGGGGTTCTACTCAATTGATTGGATATAAAAATTCGATTGGGTAGGGTTTATTGATGACATGCGTTCCTCTTCGGCTATCTTGTTTTTCTTGGTTCTTTTCCGGTTTTTGGGCATGCAAAAGCAAATAGCTATTGCACTTTCATCTTGGAGGTAGAGTACGGGGGTAGTAGTTCTGATGAGTTAGCAGATTCTTTGGCTTTGATAGTTATTGAGAGTTTGGATTCCCACATGATTCACTAACTATACTTTGGTGTGACAACCAAAGTGTAATTCACATTTCTCACTAACCATGTTGAGCACCAAACGGACCAAGCATATTGAGATACACATACACTTCATTCGTCAGCACATTCAGGATGGATTTATTTTCTTGGAGTACATTCTAACTCGTAAAAAGTTGCGAGACATTTTTTTGAAGCCTTTTAGATCTCCTCGCTACCTTGAGTTGCGCTGACATGTTTTAGGTTTCAAAATTTATTCTTGGGGGTGTTCATGAGAACATCATCCTTCTTCTTCTTTCTCTTTCCTTATAGTAGGATTCTTTCCTACTTTTGGTTCAATATTTCTTCATGGATATATTGTGCATGAGTACTGATCAGCCCCAGATTTTCGGGACTCATCATCTGTGGATATGCCACTTTTATTTTGGGCCCCTAGCTTCACTTGAGGGGGTGTTAGAGTAGGTATTTACCTTAGCTCATGTTCACCTAGGTACTTTATTTACCTCATGTATTTTATCCTCACCCACTTATGTGTGTGGATATTTCTTTTTTATTATTTAGATTTTAGGAAGATATTATCTAGTTGTTATGAGTAGTTCTTTCCTAAATCTATTGTCTTGACTAGTTCTTTGATGACTAGTTCTTTCCTTAATTTATGGATTGATCTCTGACCTTGGTTAGGTTCTTAGATCGATCTTCCTTGACTATATAAACAAGGCCCGTTCTCATTGTATTTTATTCAGTTCCATAATAATATATGATATTGTTATTCATTTGTTTGCAAAGGTTTTATTAAAGTTATTATGACAAATTTCTTTCATCTTATTGAGCATTGTGTTTGATTAGCATATGAGTTATTTGTGGATTAGAAAATTTTTACCATTCCTTTTAGTATTCCTATGTGTCTAGGCCCAACTATGACCTTGGGAAGGATCAAAGTCCTTCTTTCTGAGATTGAATCACATATCACAAATCGAGGACTATTGGGCCAATTGTGTAGATGATTTTGAGGTCAGAAGATGAGACTATATGAGGATGACAGTGAATCAGATGAGAGATTTCAAACTTGAATGGTTTGTTGAGGGAGTGACTGATGATGGATTTGACCTATTTGACCCTAAGTATCAAGCAGATGTGGTCATCTCCTCTTCCTTCCACTCCATGGAATATTCAAGAGTCTAGTGACATCAAGGAGAGGACCATGGCAGTAATCAAGAGGTCAAAAGAATGGTTCCAGAATGAAGAAGGGATTCTATCATTGAGAGTAGAGAAACACTAGCTTCTTCCAAGCAAGTTTCCCTCACTTCTTCTCATAGAGCACCTGATGGGGCCATTGGGTCCTCTTATTCAGAAAGATCATCCAAGAGAAATTGTAGAAGTGCTTGCATCGATGTTTCCCCTATGGAGATTCACAAGAAAGTAAAGGTCGGAGAAAGTCCTTTGGAGAAACTTGAACTAAGAGAGATTGACCCATCTCAATCTCCTGATCATCCTAGGAATCCAAGTGTCTCCCCAGAGGCAGTGGAGTCATTTCATCTCGGTCATGTTGTGGTTCCATATCAAGCACTTAAGATGCCTAATTTCATATCAACACCTTTTGAGCCTTTTCCATGGGTACATGAGTTGTTTGGAGGAGAATTAAGAATGGTGCAATAAGCAATGACACCTAACTTTGAGGCCATCTCAAAGTACATCAAAACCAAGTGGACCAAGAAAGCTCAAACAACTTCTCGTTTCTTCTTTAAGGCTTACGGGCTCAGGTATGTTGAAGGTGCGCATCATAGTGAATAAACCTATGGAAGAGATGACACATGAAGACTATGTGTTGAAAAATGTTTCCTTAGGGTAGGATACACATGAGGGAGATGTGCATTTGTTTAAAGAGTCTGTAACTTTGATTACTCGCAAAAAAAAAGCAGGGTTGATGTGGAACAACTTGAGGAGCATGTCAGAACCTTGAATGCTTATGTGCAATCATTCCTAGAGCCTAATGCATCATCTCTCCCTCCTACAGAAGTGATCTCTCCTATCAATTGTTTTGATCCCCATTTGATCAAGAGAGCCCAAGGGTACACCATGCAAGGAAGATCCAATGACAGATGGGTGGAGAAGATCATTGAAAAAGGAAAGGTTTTGTTTCCTGAGGTTCTCTCTCTGTTCAAATTTATCTTAACCATTGTTTCAAAGATCAAAGTGACTAAGGGGGAGATCGAGAAAGAAAAATCCCTTTGGGATAGTGTTCTCCCATTGGTATCTGAGATGAGTTGTCTTGACTCCTATTCCTTGGTGAATCAGAATGTATTTTATCCATCTTCAAGAATTTGTCTCATGTGTGGTCATGCACGATGAGTCTAGGTATGATGTAATGAATGTTTGTCATTTGAGCTTGAGTCAAAGAAAGGAGCATGCATAGGAAATTTTGGAAAATGTTATAAAAAGTGTACAAGAGCTCGGATCACCTTCATTCAGTGAAAATTCATCCTTGGAAGAACTCTTGAGTTCCTTTCAAGAACTAGTTCAAAAAGAAGTTGGAGACTCTATTTCTTGGCGAGGATACATTGGAATCATCTCAAAATTAGAGGTTCCATCTCTAATACCAAAAGAGATCAAAAATTTAGCTCACACTTTGTTGGGGTTAGCACACCGGTTATCTGAAAAATATATCGAGATCTAAGATACATGCAAATAGAAGTGAATATTCTACCGGAAGAAATATATAAAACAAAAGAGACATAAATCAACACCAAATTTATTTATGTGGTTCACCACTGTGTGGGCTAGCCCACGTCCAGAAACAATCCAATCTATTATCAAAGCTTTGACAATATATACTGATGAAGATTTACAATATTCCTTACCTCTCGGATGTTCATACTTTCTTTCCATCAAGCTTTTGCTTCTTCACCAAGAATTCTCTCTCACATAATTATCTTGTAATTATGATCCATTCACTTACTTCTAAACCCTAGCTTTTATGCTTATATAGTCGTTTATAGACTTAGGGCACTTAGCCATGCAATTATAATTAATAAATCTATTTTAATGCTAAAAATAGATATAATTCCCGAGAGTTAATTAAAACTTCAAGCCATGCGACACGCAGTGGCACTGGTTCTCTCCAACATTGCCGGTTCCTTACTTTCTTGACCGATGTCGTTCATACGACCGATGCTATCTACCTTGGCCGATGCAGTTATTGTATTTTCTAGCAAGTTCTAATTGCATGCTAAAAGAAGTAATTAAGCTTCACAACTTAACAATCTCCCACTTGGAGTTTAATTCCACCCATACTTGTACAACATCATTCTTGGATACTTCCTTGGCTTTGTTTCTACCTCTTTAAGTCTCAAAATCGAAGACCAGCGAGAAGTGGAGTGTAGCTCCAACTTCTCCTTTGCTAATGGCTTTATTAGCATATCCACGTGGTTCTTTCTCATATGAATCTTTTCCAGATTCAATTGTCCATCCTTGAATACAGTATGTATGTGATACCTCAATTTGAATGTGTTTCATTCTCGAATGAAACTTTGAGTTCTTTTCCAAATGAATTGCACTTTGAATGTCACTGCAGGCAGGTTCTGAAATCACTTTGCTCCTTTCCCAACTCTTCCATTAACCTACTCATCTATATCATCTCTTTACTAGCCTCTGTAGCTGCAACATACTCTACCTCTGTAGTAGACAAAGCCAAGTCCATGACCTTCTGCAATCTTAAAATCCAGCTAACTCTGTCAGTTCCACCTAATGTGAAAATATATTCAAGTGTTTCTCCTACCATCTAGATCTCTAGCCCATCACTATCCGAATCAAGCATAGCCATGCAATGAAATATCTAAACCTCCATAGCATAACTGCATGCTAGATGTCCCATTCAAATACACGAGTATCCATTGGACTGATTTCTAATGCTCTTTACTGGATTATCCCTATATCTGCTCACAACTCCCATGACTGTCAATGTTTGGTCTTGTACAAACCATAACATACATGATACTTCCAATCGCTGAAGCATATGGCACTCGTGTCATGTATTTGACCTCCTTATGTGATGAAGGAAACTGATCTTTACTCATTTGAAGTGTCCGACCATAGGTGTGATAATAGGTTTTACATTACGCATGTTGAACTTTTCTAGCACCTTGTAGATATAATCCTCTTGAGACAAATACAACTTCTTATTTTCATGTCTCTATGTATTTGCATGCGAAGGATTCTTTTTGAACTCCTAAATCTTTCATTGCAAATGTGTGAGCTAGGTTTATCTTAAGCTCACCATATCCCTTGCATACTTTAGATCCTACATAAAGCATATCATTCACATACAATAAAAAAATAATATAACTCCCATTTTCAAGCTTCTTGAAATAAACACAATAGTTAGATTCACATCTCAAGTAACCATGCTCATGCATAAAACTATCAAACCTCATGTACCATTTCCTTGGAGCTTGCTTGAGCCCATATAGGCTCTTTTTCAACCTTTAGCACACTAATTTCTCTTTACCCTTGACTTCATACCCAAGTGAGTGCTGCATATAAATCTCTTCATCCAAATCACCATGAAGGAAATCCATCTTCACATCTAGTTGCTCTAAATGCAAACCTTCTAATGCATACTAAACTCAATACTGATACGAATAGAAGTCATCTTAACAACATGAGAAAATATTTCACCAAAGTCAATACCTACTTTTTGTGTAAATCATTTTACTACAAGCCTTATCTTGTACCTTTTACATCCACCCTCTTCTTCGTTGATCCTATAAACCCACTTGTTACTGCAATGTTCTCTCTTTCTGTTGGAAACTTAACCAAATCCCAAGTTTGGTTCTATTCCAAGAGTCCATCTCCTCATCCATGTCATGCTCCCACCGAACATGTGTCTTATCTGCATTGCTTCTTCAAAGCTCTACGGTTCACCACTATCGATCAATAATAAATAAAATAGAGAAGGTGTAAGGGTAAGTGCACGAAGTTGGTGGACAATTCCGTGGACATAAAAACCCAAAATAAAGGAACCGCGATCGCGGTTTACATACCACAATCGTGGTTTTAAACCGTGATCGCGGTTCCTAAATTCTAGGTTTGGTAATTACCGAACCTAAAACCGTGATCACGGAACTCTGAGACAAAAATTAGCAGTCCCGCGACTCCTTATTTTCCTCATTTTTCATTTCAAACCACGATTTTTCCTAAACGTTTTCACTTACGCTTTCAATACCACCTCAAAATTGTTCATCGGACTTACGGATAGCGATAGATTCAACCATGCCGCACGCAAGAGGCGAGGAGGTAAGTCCCCGATTGTAATCATTTTTTTGCATTTTAGGTTTTTTTGCATTTTCATGGTTTTTGAAATGTTTGTTTATGTATACAATTTTCTTGTTTTATCAGTTGGTCGACAAGCTCGAAATTATGTAAACCGTCAAAACATTCCTCAAAACCCACCGAACATTCCTCAAAACCCTCCTCCAAACATAGATCCGCCTCTTGTGGCTCCTTACATCCCCACTAAGCCAACAGGAACAGCAAGATAATATCATTGGAAGAATCCAAGAAAATAAAATTGTCATTGAGAACCTAATTCAAACTATAAGACAAAATCATGCTACAAATCCATCCCGCATGACTTTAGCCAATACATTGTAAACATTGATTGGCGAAGTCGAGTCCGCAACCAACCAAATACATAGATGGAACACCTTTGGAAGTGATTGTAGGTGGTGGTATGTGGATAAATTATCCCATGCGGCCGTAAAAGACAAAAAAATTAGAAAAGACCTCATTTGTGCATTATTCTGACCGACTTTAAAGCAATGCCCCTTGCGATTACTTGCAAACGGTTCCCAATCCATTGGTGCCACGATGACCGAATCAAAAACAATTTTTGGGACCGATGGTGGATGGTTTTTTATTATCCACCATGCAACAACAATGAGGTTCCTCTTTATTTTTTGAAGAAATTATATTGCGAGTTCGTGCTCAATGAGGTCCTAAATTATTTTGACTTTTTGAATTTTTTGGTTGAGGAGGTGGCTCTGCACAAAGTAGACCTGGTGCATACGCATAGGTCAGCCTAGGATCCCCATGCCCCAAAACCCCCACTGCCTTCAGTTATCCCTCCTACAGTGAAGGAGGTTGTGGAGATTGATACATTGCATGCATTGAGGGAGCTCACTGACACTCTCACCCAACATAGTGACCAGATTGCATCTGGTGATGTTGGTGGAGGTGCCAGTTCTAGTGCACCACACCATTGTGGATCATGTGGTGTCGTATACCTTTGCGAGTGAGACATCATTTGCTGGTTCACAGGATTTCTTTTCTATAGATGAGATGTTGGGAATGTTTTTGGAATCTGTAAGTGCATTGATATTGGTCTTTAACGGTAAATTTCAAATAAATTAAACTAATATATATATATATATACACATAGTTTAATTCACATGTTTGAGATATATATATATATATTTGATTGTATGTCATGTACATACATGTAAAAAACTAATTTTTATTTTATTTTAAATAGCAAGAGCCGGTGAAGGAAACATCTAGCGTCGACATGCTAGCTACTGCAGCTGGGCGTGTTTCAAACGTAAGTTTCAAGTTGTACAAACTTACATTTTTAATTTCATTTGATTGCACTAGATTATTATTATAATGTTTCACGTGTATGTTGTACATATTAATATTTTCTCTTTTATACACAGGAGCACTTTGTGGGTCATCATCTGCTCAGGGAACTAAGGCTACTGGCACGCCTCACATGAGTTTTACAGGTTAGTAAATCTCTTTACACTTTATTTCTAATTACTGAAAGTTCACGTGGATTACATGCTTTGGACCTCTGTTATGTGGTGCACAGTCATGTAGATTTTAATATTGATTTGTACATGTTTTTTGTATAGCTTATGAAGCTGCTTTAGAGACTCCTCCATATATGCGGGCTGTGGAGGCTACTCTGTAGATCTTGCCATAGCATCTGCTGGATCCACTAGCGAGTCTACAATTTTTAAAATTTGTTAAATTTTGAGGTTCATTATTTCTTATTACTTAAATCTACAATATCAAATTTTGTATGTACATGTGAAATATTTAATTTGAAAATTAATTATTTGTATGTAGCTTACCCTCGTGAGTCTATTGTTGTCCACTGCGATGCGTCGACAACAAATTGATATGACATTGCGGTAAGATTTCACATGCATTTTAACTAAATTGTACAAGTTTCTAAATTTTGAATGTATTTTAAAATTTTGGGTGTTAAAAACTTGTTGTTTGTGAATGTGCGGAGTTAGGTTGCAGGCATGCTTAGGGACACCTGGGACCATCGGATGAAATCATGGTGGCATCTCCTCCACTACATCCCCGGAGTCGTGGACGTCTACTTAGTAGGGAAGAGAGAGGAAGATGTTTCATGAGTAGATTCATAGTGGACACCTGGATGTACATATGTGGTCATGAGTAGATTCATAGTCCATTGTATATATATAGCCTTTTGCGACCGCATGTGGTCCCATATGTACATTATGACACACTTAGTTCGAGATGTACACATACATTATGAACTTATACATATATATTTTCAGAGACGTGCGTCTGGAGCACACTTTGTTTGATTCTTATATATCCATGTGTGTTGGTTTTCATAACGATAAATCTGAACTATATATGTTTGATTTGATTTCATTGCATGTATGATATCCTTCTATGTATGTTTTCATAACCATTTAAATTAGTTCTCTGATATGTACATGTTTGATTTAAATATTTAATCATGTCTTCTTGTATTTGGATTGAGATGAAATTTTTCATTAGATTAGGTATTTTCATATGGCATGTTTGATTTAAATATTTAATCATGTCTTCTTGTATTTGGATTGAGATGAAATTTTTCATTAGATTAGGTATTTTCATATGGTTTCCTGCTTCAAATTTCAAGTGTTTTCGATCTCTAGAATTGCAAGGATCTAAAGGGTAAGTTTTTTTCTCTAAAATTTTAAATGGGATGCTATAAAAAATTAGGGTACCAATGGAAAATATTTTAGATCATCTTGAGGAGTTCACATGAGTAGAAGTTACGGGCAAAATTGAAGGGAAATGGAGCAAAAATGAAGGAGATATGAGGAAAACGTGATTTTGCAATAGGGTTTCTTGAAAAATTAGTAGCATAACTATACTAAAACAATGAAGGAAAAGGAAATATTTTTAAAAGGCTTAGAAAAATGGCTAAGTGTATGTTTATACTCACCTCTTAACATTAACCTAGCTAACTCACCTTCTAACTCATCCTTGGCCATTACGGATTAACTTGGGTTATGGCATGACGGGTAGGGTTACTGAAGCCTTAAGTGACAAAGGGACTTAAAGGGGCACTATGAGAAGGGGTTAGGTATTCATGAAAGGAAACATAATCAAGTTGGGGTGCTGAGGAATTGAATACCTAGTGAGAATGTTACTGAAGCCTTAAGCGGCGAAAGGAAGAGATTTCATGTGGTGGTACATTCGATGTCCCGAGTTTAAACTTGGGTAAAATTTGACGATAAGCCCTTATTAGTATTCTTAGGTTCCACCCATCGCATGAAGAATCCTCCTCTAATGAAGGATTCTTAGTATTCTTAGTATTCTCCTGAGAGGTGTACAGGTTAGATGCATTCTTGTGCAAGAATGCACTGATGGCTTCTTTTAGAGCTTCAAACCTCTAGGTGATGGTATGGGACAAAATGTCATACAAGTTCTCTCGAGTCGGATGAAAACACAATGAGCTCACTAAGGAATGAGAATCAAAATTATTCATCTCACTTTCATGAATGGGATATTATTTTCCCAATGGAATTTCTCTTTCTTGATCTCAACTCTATTCCTATTGATTTTCAATTAGTCATGCCTCGGGGCGTCGTGGCACGAACCGACTACGTTGGCATGTCCAAGTGGCCAGTGAACGCTAGAGGAGGTGGTGTTTAGGTGCACAAGGTCGTTGCTTCCGGCTATTTCAGTTCGGGGCATAGTCCCTTAAGAGCCCTGAGACAAAATATCGTTAACTTAGACGGGTGACTACTTGGACTCCGTCGCACCTAGAGACACCTCATCTGATCTAAAACCTCAGCGTAGGGACCCTAAAATAGCCTCTCTCGAGTTTTTTCCTTCTCATTTCGGGTGCTCTCGCTGTCTATTGTTTGGTAAACGTGCGAAAAATGCACAGTTTGAGCCGATGTAAGGTTATCAACGCCATATATTTTTACAACGGTGGGTCGTGGCACCAAACCGATTGCACGGACATGTCAGGTGGCTAGGTGAGCGCTATAGGAGGTGGTGTTTTAGTGCGCGAAAGGGTCGTTGCTTTTCGGGCTACTTCGTTCGGCGTAGTCCCTTAAGAGCCACAGAGACCAAAATATCGTTCAACTTCGATGGTGATTACTTAGACTCAAGTTACCCTGAGATGATTCATCTGATCCAAAAACCTCGGCGTAGGGACCCTCTACAAAAGCCTCTCTCAGTTTTTTCCTTCTCATTTCGGTGCTCTCGCTGCCCTATTGTTTGTAAACGCACGAAATAGTGCAGTTTGAGCCAGTGTAAGGTTGTCAAACGCTATATTTTGCAAACGGTGGGTTGTGGCACCGAACCGATTGTGCCGACATGTCCAAGTGGCGTGTGAACACTAGAGGAGAAGGTGTTTCAGTGCATGAAAGGGTCGTTGCTTAAGGCTACTTCGTTGGGCGTAGTCCCTTAAGAGCTATGAGACCAAAATATCGTTCAACTTCGATGGGTGACTACTCGGACTCCATGGCACCTAGAGACGTCTCGTCTGATCCGACACCTTGGTGTAAGGACCCTCTACAAAATCCTCTCTCAGTTTTTTCCTTCTCATTTTGGTGCTCTCGCTGTCATATTGTTTGCAAATGCGCGAAATAGTGTAGTTTGAGCCAGTGTAAGGTTGTCAAACGCTATATTTTACAAATGGTGGGGTCGTGGCACCAGTCGACCAGCCAACCATGTCGACACGTCCAGTGGCTAGGTGAATGCTAGTGGAGGTAGTGTTTTGGTGCGTGAAAGGGTCGTTGCTTTTGGGCTACTTTGTTTGGGCATAGTCCCTTAAGAGCCCTGAGACCAAAATATCGTTCAACTTCGACGGGTGACTACTGGACTGCTGTGGCACCTAGAGATGCCTCGTCTGTCTGACACTTCGAATAGGTATGGACCCTCTAAAAGCCTCTTTTGGTTTTTTCTTTCTCATTTCATTGCTCTCGCTTTTACCCTATTGTTTGCAAATGCGTAAAATAGTGCGATTAGAGCCAGATGATTGGTTGTCAAATGCTATATTTTGCAACGGTGGGTCGCGTGGCACGATCGGCCACTCGCCGGCACATCCGAGTGGCTAGGTGAACGCTAGAGGAGGTGGTGTTTCGGTGTGCAAAAGGGTCATTGCTTAGGGCTACTTCGTTCGGCGTAGTCCTTAAGAGCCCTGAGACCAAAATATCGTTCAACTTCGATGGGTGACTACTTGGACTCCGTGGAACCTAGAGACGCCTCATCCGATCAGACACTTCAGCATAGGGACCCTCTCTACAAAATCCTCTCTCGGTTTTTTTCCTTCTCATTTCGGTGCTCTCATTGCCCTATTGTTTTTGCAAACACATAAAATAGTGCGATTGGAGCAGGTCTGTAGTTGTCGGCAGCTATATTTTACAAACGGTGGGTCGTGGCACCCAGAACCCATTGCTGCCGGCACATCCAGGGTGGCCAGTGAATCGCTAGAGGAGGTGGTGTTTCGGTGCGTGAAAGGGTGCATTGCTTTGCTTAGGACTATTTCGTTCGGGCGTAGTCCCTTAAGAGCCTTGAGACCAAAATATCGTTCAACTTCGACGGGTGACTACTTGGACTCCTGGCACCTAGAGATGCCTCGTCCCGATCCGACACCTCGGCGTAGGGACCCTCTATAATAGTCTCTCTCGGTTTTCCTTCTCATTTTGGTACACACGTGTAGGTATGGTCTTGTAAACACTTGGGAGGAGTCGTTTTCAAAATTTACAACATTTTCAAAATTTATAACATTTTCAAAATTCACAACATTTTCAAAATTTACAACATTTTCAAACTTTACAACTTTTTTTAAAATTTACAATTCGTTTTCAAACAATGAAAGCTTCTCTTAGCTTCGAGAATTTAAAATTCTCTACTAACAATACTAACCACGTGAAGGTGGAAGTTTTCGCACCACTAACCTAAACATAAAAGTGTTAGTCAAAAAAATTTAAATTTCAAATCAAAACCATATACTATCATGTATGTACAAAATACACAAATTTAAAATAAAATATATTCAAACTTAAATCTAGATCTTTAAACTAAAGAATTTATATATATATATATTGAAAAGAAATTATATATACCAGATATGAGCATTGTAAATTCATTCCAATGAACCATCAAGATCGGATCTACTCTGAATAGCAGACAAGATTGCTTCATGATCTGACTCTCGAACCTTCAAAGAATCTTGTTATTAGGCCTTCCTCGATATCTATACAATGAATATTTGTCAGCTAGAACTAGATGTGAATATAAAAGTATTTTCTGTGTGTCTCAAAGTCTTTAAACACCCAAATAGAGGAGTTTTTTAATGGATACCATCGAAGCCAAGTTCTAGTAACTACCACTAACCCTGTAGGATACTCAATATCTTCACCATCTATAATAGGAGAAGTCAACTTCTTTCTTTCCTCGATGCAACGACATAAGAAATAGTTTGTTCCTTCTTCATTGTCTTGTTCTGCAATTCTTTGCAAACACATGTCCTCTGAAAAAATAACTTGGTCGAAACAACTCAAATTTAAATTACATATTAAAATTTCAATGGACATAACTCAATACAAAATTAAATAAATAACCATAAATACCTTGTTGCACCAAAATCGAAATTTCGTCGAAAGTCCTTGGATGTTGTAACTTCATCTGCGAAACAGTCGTAATGTCTTTGCGGAGGTTGATAACTAGGAAGCGGAGTTAGAGGCCTACTGAATTTATCATTCCACCCATTCTTGTGAATCACACTCGTAGTGAAAATTTGATACAAGATGCACAAAAATATGTCAACTTTCTTGTCCACACGGCCCACGGTAGGCATCGAGCTACAAAATGAGTGCATATCACTGGACACGGTGAGTGTCATACAATCCTCGTAGTTAGCAATATGTTGTTCCTCTATCGACCAAAAATATCTGTGAATCATGGAATTTTTGAGAACCTCGGCCATGTTGTCGATACACCATTCCACTATGCTCTTTGCATCTTTTAATTTAGCACCATCTTTATACTTCAACTCTTCTCTTACAAGAGCTCTTTTCACACATGCCCTTGCCAGTCATACTCTCATTTTCCATGTCTAGCTTCGTGAAACTCCAAAATATGTTGCACCCATCTTGGCGTGCATTCGCTCATCCAATAAAATATTCGTGTATTTTTAAACTGAGGCGTGCAATTAGCTGACCATATATAATATTATTTGAAGTGGATGTCCCTATCGAGACAAGTTTCATAAAATAACTAGAAACACCCTTGCACAAATTCGATAGAAAGAGTACGATCATCAACGATATAAAAGTGGTACTCTCTTAAAATTTGATCATTCTCTGTCTTGTCAGAGAATGTAGAAATGTTATATGCACAAAAATGACAACTTGTATCTTGAGTTGTAATATTGCAATTGAACCTCTATTTGTGGTTCAGATGTGTAATTCTTTGTAAAATCGACCATCTTTGAAACAATAGTATCAATAGAAATATGTCTTTGCATAGCTTGAATTGTTCATCCACCATCGAGCTCTATGTGTATGCCTCACATACTCATAAACAATTTCATCCTTAAATTTTCCCATAAATTAGAAAATGGGCATTTGTTAATAACTGCACTCACACCGTTTAGACTCTTTTCCATCTTTCAAATCGGTATGCAGTGATTTATATTTATCAAACTCAACTAAATTATGTATTATTGTACCTTCGATTTACTCATGGATGCAACTTTCCAATTTAGGTAATCCGCCGCATGTACTTTTCTGACTTCCATCTAAACAATCATGACTATAAAAAAATTGTCCAACTTCTTTTTCACAAAATATAGTAGGAATGAAATCCTGGAAGATATTGGTGGAACTTAAACACCATATTCCGATAACATAGTTTCGGAATGAAAATTAGAACGAATACGTAAAATTTAGCATAATGCATCTCAAATTCAACATGTTGCCTACAACAACAAGTGGTGCGAGTATGGTTGATTTTCACATAGAATGGTTTCAACATTTCAAAAAAAGCGTTGACTAATTTTAATTTCTAGATTCTCTTGTTCAAACTTACAAAAAATGAGTTTGAGTCATATCTAAGAAATGTTTTGGATGTGGTTCACGATTAGTAGAACAAACTCTCTTTTTATAACATCTCTCATATTAGGTGAAACTTTAGTGTTATCATGCCAAAATTTAATAACTTCTCTTATAGCATCAAATTATGTTTGTCCTTACGCGGTGCTCTAGCGAGAAAATGCACGAAAATTGACATTATTGAGTGATTGAAGGATATTACGTCTTTCAATTGCTTTTATTAGAGTTTTTGATTAACTTTGCAACATTCGACTTGTTTTGTGTAATCAAACATTTTTTTAATTGACTCACTTACTGACACTAGTAGCTTGAAGTACACGATACTATTACTATCCTAGTCGTCTCTTGACACCAGCAATGTGATATGCATCATGAAGGTTTTGAGCAATTGTAGAGGTTTGACCACGTATATAAGATGTA